>JAVTVY010026386.1:0-10078 GCA_036873755.1 Hanleya hanleyi | reverse complement strand
CGCAGACAGTCATCGAGAATGCTGCCCCCTCAGGCTGTGGTAGCTCTACAGACAGCGAGCAAAGAGCTTGGTGGGGCTGCAGCGGCGGTCGAAAACGTTGAACTCCAGGACCTCGACGG
Organism: Hanleya hanleyi; assembly: GCA_036873755.1. NCBI lineage: Eukaryota > Metazoa > Mollusca > Polyplacophora > Lepidopleurida > Hanleyidae > Hanleya > Hanleya hanleyi. Next base: position 9,959 of record JAVTVY010026386.1, on the reverse strand, counting down.
AAGAGCCAAGGTAGCCACAGACGCTGTTGAGAAAATGGAAACGGCCTTCTCGGACGCGCAAATCGATGAAGTCCTCGGCACCATGAGCGACCCCCCTTTAAATCTCCGAGAGCTGCGTGGACTTGACAAAGCCCTCCAGACCATTCGGGGTGAGCTCACCAACAACCTGGCCAAGCTGTCAGCATTGGATGACCGCATTGCTCTCGAGGAAGGAACACTGAATGAGACTGACGCAGATGAGTTCTCTCGAAGGCGCGTCGCGGAGCGTGTTCGAGAACTCAAGGATGAGCGGGCCGCCCGCCTTGAGGCTGCAACTGCCAGTCGGGAGGCTCTTCGCTCACAGATTAACAGAATCCGTGAGACGATAAACCGCGTCCTGAACGAATTACAAGCGTCTAGTCCGTCATTCATAATCCAGCCGTCGTCCATTAGAGAATATCCGCGTCCATAATCCAAAGACCTATTCCATTTCCATATAACAGTATTAGCACCAAATTCAAAAAGACAAAAGTATACATAAACATAGGCTTGTTTCCTGCAAGAGAGAAGCGGTCGAATAACAGTTTCTCAATGATGCCGGCAAGACATCATGATGTTCCAAAATATCAAATCCGTATCGCTGATCAGTATTCTTAATCCATAATACTTGTTATAGAGTCGTCATCTAAAAATGATGTACCTCAGTCACGCTTTGATTGTGACTGTTCATATGAGTACCATGAGGATCTTGAAGTACATGGGCTCATACGGCCCCTAGCCCCGGGTTAAGCGGAATTAGACACATGTTACGAAACGTCAGCACCCTGGCTGAGCGACTTCGCACATTGTTCAGAGAGCAGGGGGTAACCGTTGTTAGCATCCTCACTGCGCTGGGCTTAACCGTGTCCACGCTAGTGCTTGCTTTGACGGGCGGGTGCACCCCGGCCCCAACACCGACTCCTTCCAAGCCAGGCGTTCCGACGAGCGGGACTGTAAAAGAGTGGGTCAAGAAAAACCTACACGCCCTCGGCCGAATCCTCGCAAAGCTTGCCGGAAAAGCCGCGGCGGCGCTGCCCGGCATAATTGGGAGCATTGTTTCCTGGCTTCTTAGCCTTATGGCGAAAACTGCTGGATGGCTTGCAGAGAATATGTTGTCCTTGGTTGTTGCGGCTGCGGGGGGCTGCTTTATGTGGTGACTCGCGCCTGGCTAACGAAATAGCCGAATGGTCACCAGCCCAGCTACGATGACACCGACGATGATTGCGGTCTTTTCGTCGTCGTGTTGACTAGCTGGGACCGTGGAGGCAGCGACATCTCGCGAGGAGTGAACCGGCGCGGTGGGAACGGCATGATCCAGCGTCGCGGTCTTGGCATGATCCAGCGTCGCGGTCCTGCCGCTCGCCGTGGAAACCACTCCTTTTTCTCCCGTATCTCCTTCTGTGTTTGGAGGAGCGACTGTTGCGTTAACGTCCGCGTTCTCGCCCAGTTTTTGATTTTCTGTTGCAACTACGATCTCATTGTTGTAACCGGCGATATGGCCTATGCGGAGCAACATGTCACTGGGCGCCATGTACAGACCGATTCCGAACACATAGTTAACTTTGGAGCCTGCATACTGCAGGACGTCTTGGTAGCGTTTTATCGCTGATGAGAGGTCAACTGGAGAGGAGACCGCATCCTCGATGTTGGCGAGAAACTGCTTCTGCGCGTCAAATGCTGTGCCCTCTCCTAAAGTCCGTGTGCGTGTCTGAGCCTGGGCGCCGAGGATGGCCCATACATACGTTCGAATGGAATCATTAACACGCTCGACGCCTGCATGTGTGAAGCCCTCCGATCTGCCCAGCATGAACGTTGTCCACGCCTTGTCAGCCTCCGATCCCTGCGCAATGTAGTCAATGTGAAAGTGTTTTTTCCGGTAAGTAAACGAATGCCAGGTTGGGTCGTACGGTTTTGGAAGTCGCATGTAGCCTGCGTGTATGGCATAGAAGTAAATCGTTCCTATGCCGCTGTTTTCGCTCTGCTGCTGTCTCCAATCGGCATGCGGCGACACCCCAAACTCTGCACAGATGCGCTCATATGCTCTGCGGTCAAATGGATTGTTAAATGCCGCCCAGGCGTCGTCTTGAGGGAGCGGGGCCTGGATCTCTTTTAGGATCCGCCTGATCTGAAAGTAGACATGAAAGGTGTAGAGGGCCCGGGTGTGGCTAGCAGTTCGTGCGCCAGCTGCTAGGTGGTCGCTCACAGACACGCCGCAGCCGGTCGTGGCGCACCACACGGCGAAATTCAGCTGATTCTGCCAAAACTGCTAGGGATTAGAGCGCCACGCCTGAACAAGCTGGTCGCTTTTCACTTTAGGCAGGCAGTATTTCACAAATACATCAGGAAACTGGGCCGCAAAGCCACCACTTGCTGTGTTCACCAGGATGTCTTGGTGAGTGAATGTCGTCCCAGTAACACTCGTTCCAGCGGTGTACACCCCGCCCGCTTGGTAGGTGGCCTTTGTATTGAAGCTAAAGGCGTGTCTATTATCCATGCGCAATCCTTGCTGGTTTAGCACTTCGTGTGGCCGGCTACTATGTTTGTAACACTGAGCAACATTCAAAATGGCGCAGCAGTCGACCTTACGCATGCGCTCAAGAACCAAAACGGACAATACAAAGTAGCACTGCTCGAGCTCACTTTCTACCCACTATGGGAGAACGTCCCAGCCGGAACTAGCTTCTCTGTTGGCGGAAAGCTTGTGGCTGTCCCTAGCGGTTATTACAATGTCTGTTCCCTTAATAAAGAGGTCTTCAAGCCACACGGGGCGGGCCTGGAGATAAACCATGCCACCGGTCGACTGACGTTGACGACCGACAGTAGCATACAACTGTTTGGCCTTGCCACTAATATCTGGCCCTATCCCACAGCTAACGTTCTCCCTGTTAGATAGATCAGGTACACTTTTAAAGACTGCTTATCTGAGTGTAACTCTGGGTATTCATGACAACGATGGTTGAATCCGCTGGGCCCAGATGCAGTGATTTAGCCTTAAGCGATCTCGCGGATACCGAAGGGTTTGGCGACGCGGGTCACAATGACCGCGTCTACGGCTTTCAGTTCAAAAACGGCGTATACCATCGAAAGAAACTTACGCCAGGAAGATCCCCGGATCTAAGTTTCAAAGATCTTGAAGATATTAGCGCGGTAAAAACACGGACGCACGTGAGATACAGTGTAGTGAAAAAAGCAGACGGACAATGGACTCTCGCCGAAAGTGACAATATGGGCTGGCTCATTGACCTTGCTGTGGTCGAATCGGGAGTACAGATCGATAAAGCCGGGCTTGTGAGAAAAGTTTTAAATCGAGGTACGGCATTCCTGTCCTATAGTCCGTTTGAAAACAATGTCAAAGTACACCTCCAGGATGAGAAATTCTATATAAAAAGCACTGTTCCTCGAGGGGCTCTAGTAATGAATACGACGTTCCCCGTCCTGACCACTCTTCCTCCAGACTCAACTATCTTTGCTGAAATACTATTACCGCCTGCTCCCGCTCACGACACTTTCGTGGAAATACTAACAGATTTCCAAATAAAATGGCAGAATAAGCACGCTGGTCAAGAGTTGCGGTTCTTCATTAAACTTAGCGCAAATCAAAGGCCTGTCGCGCATGTGTCGTTAGAGGGTGTAAATACACGAATAGGGAACAATGTGGGCGTGGACAAAATATTCCTAGCTGAAAGCGTCAGCTTAAAAACTCTCAAGGTGATTAACCGCCCCTTGGATACACTTGAACTAGAGATAATTGACAATAGCATATAGATTTATCATGGGACTATATCCAACATTGGACGAGGCCGAATCCGCGCATGATTACAGGCTAAAGCACATCTGTGATATACAACATGAACTCTCCCAAGATCGTGATTCCCGGTCGAGTTTGTACAAAAAATACCGCAGAGCGGTGAATGCTCTAGATGGCGTTGACGCTGCGCTTGCCACGGTGGCTTTGGGCCTCGGTGCGACTGGGGTCGGCCTCTTGTCGATTATAATTGCCGCACCCGTTGTTGTTGCGCTTGAAGGATTCCATCGCAGATGCTATCTCGCAAGCACTTATGGATAACAAGATCTCTGATAGCGAGTTCCGTGACATCCTAGCGGAGAAAACTAAATATGATGCAATGAAGAACGCGATCAGGGCTAAATCGTTGAAAGCATCCCATATCAGCCAGGAAGAAAAAAACGCACTTCTGAAGCAAGGCAGGGAGGAAGCAAGGAAACAGTTTGCCAGGGCAATCGAAGTAGAATCTCGATAAACTGCTTTCTACAGGCGGAGTATTAAAGACGCCATGCGCAGCCCCTGAACCTTTTTCGGCACATTAGCATATCATGTTAAAGCCATGGCTGACACTGCAAATAAGACATGTCGTCGATCGATGGTAAAATGCTAGCCAACATGGCCTATCATGCCGCTGTCATTAGCGGCTTAGCGATAGGTTATGCTCGTCTGGGCAAAATTGTTTGGAAAGGCCCTGCCCCCAAGTTAGATTTCACCGGCTATGACATAGGAATGCTTATTGCCGACGTCGGCCTAGCCTTAGCCACAAAAGATTAAGCAAGGAATCCTCCCTGCCGATATATTGAAGTAGGCGCTTTATATCGCCTCTTACCCACCATACTATAACACTGCGTGCGGCTATTGAATGTGTAAACGTGTAAATATACGCCGACCCAAATAATCAAACCTGAGCAAACAAACATTCCTCACAGACGTGACCCAGCTAACATATTTAGTCTATTTCGGGTAGGTGTATGAGGCCTGGCTTCATTCACAAAATAGCAAGCCTTGAACAAATACAGTGTTACTCTGAGTGTTGTATGTGGGTCACTATTGATTTTCTCTCGGCTCATGTCTGAATGAGACAGCACTTGTATGAGACTGTGCATTCGTATCCTAGCAACGATAACAGGAAGTGAGGCGTTGCACAACACTCTAGTAGGTTTATAAGGGTGATTTTAAACATATATTACTGTCCGTGGAAGACAGCCCAAGGCGAGGCCATGCGAAATGATAATCGGGTCTTCCAGTCACGTCTCACAAAAGGGGGTTCGATCCCTACCTGACTGCTCTTGGAATGCTTGTTCCGAGCTCTTCTCACAAAAATTCTAGACTCATTTCGAATTGTCTAGGATGCCACGGAGGAGAGTTATTAAGAGCAATTGAGTCCCGAATAATTATTTAATATAAAACAAGCCCTCACATGGCCATGAAGCTATGTGAAGAGGAATACGTCACAGGCCACGAAGCTATGTGACGGGGACTCAGTGAGACGTGACACACCGGTTTTGCATTTTTTGACCCCCGGCGTAGATTAACTCGCCCCCCCCACCATTTTTTTTGGTATGCTCCCCCCTGGGTTTTTTTTGTCCTGATAATCTCTGTCAAAAAATCTGCTCTCTGAACAGATTCCACAAAAAAAAGTCCGACACCCTAGAAGTCCTCTAGGCACCCCCGCTATCTGCTCTTCCCCCAGCCTGTTCAAGTCATGCAATAATCACTTTCACCGGTGATGAACCACAGTTTGTTACGATACCACATCCCTTGATATGAAGGATCGAGCGATACCATTTCATCGTCTACAATATGGCGTTCTTCTTCTTGTCCACGAGCCTTCAATCGACGACGAGTATCCTGATTAGGTCTCTGCTTCTTCTTCTTCTTCTTCTTTTTCTCTTCTCCCCAGTCGACGACACGGCACTCCGAGCCGGTAATGGGTATAGCCGTGTCGATGGCCTTCTTCTTCTCGCAAAGCGTCTTTACGTTAGTAATGGTTTTTTCCATGGTAAATATTCCTCACAGCGTCTGGTTCTCTCTGTCGAGCCACTGACATGTGTGTTTACCCTTCATCGTATCTCTGGTATCTCCATCGATTCTGTATGTTTAATAGGTGGTTGCGGCGTAGAGCCTGGGCCGGCAAGGGTGGTGGGCCGTCCCGAGGCTCTACAGAGTATGCGCCCAGCCCCCCACATGGGAAGCTCCCCGCTCCCCCACACCTCCCCCACAAATTAGTGTCCCTTGGGAAGCTCCCCGCTCCCCCACACCTCCCCCACAAATTAGTCCACTCGCCCTCCCTGCTGCTGCTAAATCCTTTATGAGACATTCTTGCCGATGCTTTTGATGCCCTCTGAATGGCAATATCTTAGCAGAGGGGATCGCAAACTCGGCCTCAAAAATCCCACTCCTCAAAAGTTTGAACCAGTGTGACGAGGAATCGGCCGTGTACGCCCAGAGGACATCACATCCATAGGGTTCACTCCAGAGATTCTTCCATTCGGCAAGGAATGGACCATGGGTCCGCTTTTCGCCCATCAATTCTCGTAAAATCTTCAACCTAAATCACATATATGTATTTATTTTCTGAAAGAGCCTGACTAAGCTATCATTTTAAAGCACAGCACCGATAAGATACAGAAAAATGAATCGCGAACATTCCCCTCCTAGCTGGCTTCATTTTTCCTAGAAAACCCTTAAATGCTTCATTTTTCCAAGAAAACCCTTAAAATGTCGAAAAATGGTCAAATTCGGCTTTATTTCCAGACAAATCTGTAAGAGCGATTTTAATTAAACTTTTTTCTCGTGTTCCAAGATCCGGTACCAACTTAGAAATGTGAGAAAAGTGGGGGTCAACCTGCTCGTTTTTGGTCAGATTTTCTCTCCGTAAATGAGTCCTGATTTTCAGGCACACCCAAGAGGAATAACTGAAGCAGGACAAATTTTACTCCATAGCCCCGATCACCGTGTAAACGAAGCCAGCCATCGATCTGTATATGCTCGTTTGCAGCGTTGATAATGCTGAACAGGATGGTATTATAGATATAAGCTATTAAGAAGGCAAGAAGAATTATGATGTAGCAGAACACGGACAGTCTATCGTATTATGAAATTAGACCGGGGTCATTGCTACGAAACTGTGGAGATCCACCATAGTCTTCATCACCTCGAGTGCTTGGGCAGGTGTTAGCACCGACGACATCGCTTAGTGAATTCCTTGCGATATGGTCTCAACATCCGAAACAAATTCGAATGTTTATAGTCTCGGGAGTAGATGTTCCTATTACCTCACACCACTTTTGTCAATTTGTCAGTGTGAACAATATGCAATGTACAGCAATGTATTAAATACAGATACGATGTACTGCCATATTAAAGACGGTAATCTATGCAACCCTGTTGGTATCGTACTGCTATCGTATTTGACATACTTTGCTTAACAGCCGGAATAGCTCAGTTGGGAGAGCGTTAGACTGTAAAACATGTCTGATGAATAAATATTATATCAAAAGAAAAAAAAAAGCGTTAGACTGAAGATCTAAAGGTCCCGGGTTCTGGCAATCGCCGGTTCACACTCGGCGACTGTACGTTTATTTTTTCCTTTAGGTGACAAATTGAGGCCATGTAATATCGAATAGGCGATAAACGCTTGGAGAGAATTTTACGTCGGACAGGTCCTTCCTGTCAGAATGTATAATAGTAAGTTCATTTATACTGTATTTTTAAATAGGATTGCCGAGTTGCCCAGGTTCATGTTAGCCTCGCCATCACTGCCTTGGTCGGTTATTTGGGGTAGAGTGTTTCATGATTTTTGTGACAATAACATTGTCTACTTCTCATATCAGTTAGTACATGATATCCTTCCGCTGAAGGAACGGCTACTGAGAAGAAATGTATGTACGAATGATGTATGTGTTTTTTGTCCCGGTTCGGAAATGAGGAACCACTTATTCATTGAATGTCAAATTGTTAAAAACGTGTTCTTGTATTTTAAGCGAAGCTGTTTGTTATATGGGCAATTTTTCCCTACGTTAAATGAGCAACATCTATTACACAAATTATTTGATGTGCAGATGGGAAAAGACGAAACAGCAATGTATGTGTACCTGATTAATGTATTTCATTTCTGTATTTGGTGTGCCCGGAATGAAATCGTATTTCAGGGTGAAAATAGAGATCATAATTGTATAATTAAGGCTATTAGAGTTTGTGTGAAATCACGTATATATGTAGATCACTACAGAATGGAAGAGTCTGTCTTCAAGAGAGTTTGGTGTAAAAATAATGCCCTGTGTACAGTTCGGAACTCAAAAGTAATACTTTTGCTATAATATAATATGTCTATTGAAATGTCTTTAATGTAAGCGGTTCGTTTCATCTGTGTACTGGACACTGTATGAGATCCATATCTTTCTGTGATATTCTATATTTTATTAACATTGGATTCTCACGGTCTCAATGATTTGTATATATTCCGGTGAATAAATTATTTTTTCATTTCAAAAGAAAAAAAATATCGAATAGGCCGATGATACGTACAAATTCGTACTGCTATCGTATTTGACATACTTTGCTTAACAGCCGGAATAGCTCAGTTGGGAGAGCGTTAGACTGAAGATCTAAAGGTCCCTGGTTCAATCCCGGGTTCCGGCAATCGCCGGTTCACACTCGGTGGCTGTACGTTTATTTTTTCCTTTATGTGACAAATTGAGGCCATGTAATATCGAATAGGCCGATGATACGTACAAATTTGTAAAACACCTATCATCAACAGATAGAGAGAGATTCGTTCAGCAATATATCTATCTAAACATCAAATATCTAACTACAAAATTACATCACAAATCGATCGTTGTCAAACAGTCTGTAATCAAATCTCTTATGAGACATTCTTGCCGATGCTTTTGATGCCCTCTGAATGGCAATGTCTTAGCAGAGGGGATCGCAAACTCGGCCTCAAAAGTCCCACTCCTCAAAAGTTTGAACCAGTGTGCCGAGGAGTCGGCCGTGTACGCCCAGAGGACATCACATCCATAGGGTTCACTCCAGAGATTCTTCTATTCGGCAAGGAATGGACCATGGGTCCGCTTTTCGCCCATCAATTCTCGTAAAATCTTCAACCTAAATCACCTATATGTATATATTTTCTGAAGGAGCCTGATTAAGCTATCATTTTAAAGCACATCACCGATAAGATACAGAAAAATGAATCGCGAACATTTCCCTCCTAGCTGGCTTCATTTTTCCTAGAAAACCCTTAAATGCTTCATTTTTCCAAGAAAACCCTTAAAATGTCGAAAAATGGTCAAATTCGGCTCAATTTTCAGACAAATCTGTAAGAGCGATTTTAATTAAACTTTTTTCTCGTGTTCCCAGATCCGGTACCAACTTAGAAATGTGAGAAAAGTGGGGGTCAACCTGCTCGTTTTTTGTCAGATTTTCTCTCCGTAAATGAGTCCTGATTTTCAGGCACACCCAAGGGGAATAACTGAAGCAGGACAAATTTTACTCCATAGCCCCGATCACCGTGTAAACGAAGCTAGCCATCGATCTGTATATGCTCGTTTGCAGCGTTGATAATGCTGAACAGGATGGTATTATAGATATAAGCTATTAAGAAGGCAAGAAGAATTATGATGTAGCAGAACACGGACAGTCTATCCTATTATGAAATTAGACCGGGGTCATTGCTACGAAACTGTGGAGATCCACCATAGTCTTCATCACCTCGAGTGCTTGGGCAGGTGTTAGCACCGACGACATCGCTTAGTGAATTCCTTGCGATATGGTCTCAACATCCGAAACAAATTCGAATGTTTATAGTCTCGGGAGTAGATGTTCCTATTACCTCACACCACTTTTGTCAATTTGTCAGTGTGAACAATATGCAATGTACAGCAATGTATTAAATACAGATACGATGTACTGCCATATTAAAGACGGTAATCTATGCAACCCTGTTGGTGTCGTACTGCTATCGTATTTGACATACTTTGCTTAACAGCCGGAATAGGTCAGTTGGGAGAGCGTTAGACTGAAGATCTAAAGGTCCCTGGTTCAATCCCGGGTTCCGGCAATCGCCGGTTCACACTCGGCGGCTGTACGTTTATTTTTTCCTTTAGGTGACAAATTGAGCCCATGTAATATCGAATAGGCCGATGATACG
>JAVTVY010026385.1:0-110965 GCA_036873755.1 Hanleya hanleyi | reverse complement strand
TGACCCCAAAATCAACAAATCATTAAAAGTCATATTTTCATATGCCTGTCGAAGACGAGGTCGTGTTATGCAATGTTCTGTCTATTCAGCCATTAACATTTGTTGTCCATGCGATATCTCTAGTTTCAAGGTATGGATTGGTACCAAACTTTGAGAATACCTTACTCGCATGGCAAATACATTTTGAGATCAATTTGTCAAGTTACAATGCATATAAGGGAAGTGGGAAGAGGTGCCGACATACTGACAGTCACATGACTTCACAGTATAGTCTTCTGGTTAACGATTCGTGATATGCGTTGTATCTCCGGTACGCTTTTATTGTACCTGTTCATGTGGCAACTTGGATGAGATGACCACACGGCCCCCAGCACCGGCATATAAGCGTATACGGTCACAGTTCCCCCAAATTGAATCAAGTTTAGCTGACTATGTGTTAGGTTGGGATATTCAGAGTTCTCTATCCTACATGTATATGGCATTTGCCTTGTGGAGTTGTCTCCCATGTTTGAAACAGCTACATTTAGTTAAACTGTTGTGAAATAGAAACCATACATTTACTAATTTAATGGGGAGAGGGGCCCTTTATGAACTTTATCACTTTCTTCTTTCTTCATGAAAAATTCTCTCGCCTGAAAGGAATCCATTTGCAGGAAAACTACTATTTTCTTGTTTTTGACTATTGTCGATTTCAGTGTGGGATATGTGAGCTCTCAGCTCAAGCTTCAAGGTCAACTAGTTACCAAGAGTTAAGCTCATTTTAGTTTATCATTCAATATAAGATGTGATGTATGTTACATTCTCAGAAGCACAAAATTGTAGACCTTTCTCTGGATTGCTAGCTGCCAATTGGAATCAAGGCTATTAAACACCCTTGAAATTTGGACCAATGTAATTCCAGATATACGGGCGTATATTGAAGCCCCTTGGGCTCTTGTTTTATTACAATATATTGTTGTGTATTACCATTTACATCCATCAAATTCTAGAAACTCATTTATCTAGTTGTGGTCTAGAAGTCTGCCGAAAAGGAGTCGCCTCAGCTTGTATTGTACAGAGTTATCCCCCTCTTTGTATTGCATTAACAGATTGCTAGTACAAATTTTCAGAATTTGTAGTGCAGACATTGATGAGGTGTATGACATATGGGGTCAAAAGTTCTTTTTTGCACAATTTGTACGATTTGAACCTTGTTGAGTTACATGTAATCACCCAAAATTTTCTGTTTGGCATTTGTCATACATGTATCATGTTATCAGCCTATATTATAGTTCTTATTACTGATTTGGAGTAGACATATTGAACATGTTCATTGGCCAGATGTATTTTGAAAACGTCCATTATATTGTGCAAACTTTCTGTGTTTTGAACTTTCTGTATTTTGAACTTCCTATACATTGAACTTTCTGATAATTTTAATCTTGTGTTTCCCTTCTGGATGCCATTTCCCTCAACTCGGTAAGAATTCAAACCTCAGGCAACTTGCAGATAGTGGAGATTGAGGTATGCATGGTCTTTACAATGGTACATATACATGTACAGTGATCCCTCATTATAATGACGTTCGTTACAACAGAAACTTCATTATAATGACAAAGTTCACAAAAACAATTGTACCTAAATACACTTAATCTCTATTCGTTATAAGAGCAAATTCATTATAACGACAAATTTACCTGGGACAAATGTGGTCGTTATAAAGAGGGTTGACATATGGATCATTTCTGTTCTAACACATGTATCACAGCATGGTACCATAATGCATATTCGATAAAACATGCAATCAAGCCATTCTGGTGACATGAAGTCAGGACATACCATTCTCTCCATGTGCAGTCCCACCTGTGTGGGAGCTATGTTTTTCAAAGCCATAAGAGACATGTGACAGAAAGATAAGTACCACAATATATGCCAATAGGTGATATATGCGCCTCGAACAAATACTATAATACCCATCTACGGTATGTTTGTTGGATTATATTTTTCTGATCGCCTGCTGTGTTTGCCATTAGGCCAGCTCCAGGGCAGCAGGTCGGTTCTCAACATGTTCTCTTTCTTGTTTTTTTCAGGATGATTTTTTACTGGCCAGGAGTGCTAAGAATTTTTAAGAAATTAATGGCAGCTCGTTCAATAGTGAGGGCCTTGAATACTTGATATTCTTGATGACTGTTGGAGATGTCTTTATACCTCCTTTGACACTTTGAAGTGTACGGGGAATTAATGGCCGCTTGATCCCATCATTGAAAATATACAGCATTTATGGAACTACTGGAGCTTGAAGTTTGTTTAACATGTACATGTATGAGCCTACAAATCATGTATACATGTATAGTGTAAACTAGTCTGACCCTTTAATATCTTGTTTCTGGTACAAGTCACCAGATATATTACCCCGTTGATGCAATGTTAAACATAATGCCCAAATTAGGATGTGCCCAAATTAGAAAGCAAAAAATTATGTTCTATCTGAGATTCCTCATCAATTAAGTGTCATATTTGAGTCAAAAGCCTAACTATTTTGCCAGAATTTGGTCTTTCATTAATTTGGTCGTATTTCCTCTTTTTCCCATATAATACAGTGTAAAACTCGTACCGTAACATCGTCTGGGATATGTCATCCCATGAGTGCGTGCGATGCAGGTGGCCAGTCACTTCGCTTGACACATGCTGCAGGCATGGTGTGCTCCACCAACGTTAAAAAACTGGTGTGTCATATTTTTATACGCCCGCCAAAAAGGCGGACGTATTATATGATGGCGGTTTCCGTCCATCTGTCCGTGTGTCCGTCCGTCCGTCCCCCGTGTCCGGTCTATATCTGGAACACTTTTCTATTTACAGTTCCAATTTTTGGTGAGTAGATAGCCTACGGGGAGACGATGTGTCGCGTACAAAAATGAAGGTCGAGGTCAGAGGTCAAAGGTCACTGGCCTAAAAAACAGGAAATCACTGAAGTGTTCGTGTCCGGTCTATATCTGAATGTTTTCTATCCACAGTTGCAATTTTTTGTGTGTGGATATATCAGGTGGAGACGATGTGTCGCGTACCGAAATTCAGGTCGAGGTCAGAGGTCAAAGGTCACTGTTGACTAAAATCAGGAAATCATTGATCATTGATAGTTTTCTATCTACAGTTCTAATTTTTGGTGAGTGGATGCCCTAGGGGGAAATGATGTGTTGCATACCAAATGTAGGTCGAGGTCAAAGGTCAGTGGTACCGAAAAATCAGGAAATCATTAAAAAAAAATATTTTTTGTGAGTGGATTCAATGGGGGGAAATGAAGTGTTGCATACCAAACATTGGGTCAAGGTCGAAGGTCAAAGGTCACTGTGTCCCCAAAATTAGGACATTATTAAAAATAATTTTTTTTTGTGTCAGTAGATACATTAGGGGGACACGATGTGTCACATACCAAAATGTAGGTCACGGTCAAAGGTCAAGGTCACTGTGACCCCAAAATCATGAAATTGTTAAAAATCATGATTTTTTGTGTCCATTGATATATTAAGGGGAGACGATTTTGTCATGTACCTAAATTTAGGTCAAGGTTAATAGTCAAGGTCACTGTGACCCCAGAATCAAGAAATTTTTAAAAATTACTTTTTTGTGTCAGTAGATACATTAGGGGGACATGTGTCACATACCAAAATGTATGTCAAGGCCGAAGGTCAAGGTCACTGACCCTCAAACTTATGAAATTGTTAAAAATCATGATTTTTTGTGTTCATTGATACACTGAGCGAAGACGATGTGCCATCTACCAAAATTCAGGTCAGAGGTCAAGGTCACTGTGACTCCAAAATCGGGAAATCATTAAAAATAACTTTTTTTTGTGGCAGTAGATACATTAAGGGACACGATGTGTTACATACCAAAATGTGGGTCAAATGTCAAGGTCATTGTGACCCCAAAATCAAGAAATCATTAAAAGAAACATTTTCATATGCCTGTCGAAGAGGAGGTCATGTAATAACGATATTGCGTTCTGTCCAGTCATCCATTAACAGTTGTTGTCCATGCGATATCTCTGGTTTCAAGGTATGGATTGGTACCAAACTTTGGGTATACCTTACTCGCATTGCAAAGAGGAGCCATATTCATTTTGAGATCAATTTGTCAAAGGTCAAGGTCACAGCCCCCCAAAACTGAATCAAGTTTAGCTAACTATATGCGTTAGGTTGGAATATTCAGAGTTGTCTCCCTTACATGTATATGGCATTTGTCCTGAGGAGTTGTCTCCTATGTTTGATACATGTAAGAAACAGCTACGTTCAGTTAAACTGTTGTGAAATAAAAACCGTACATTTACTAATTTAACGAGGAGATTGGTCCTTATGAACTTATACCTGTTTATTAACTCAAGAACAAAGGTTTACTTCATCACTTTCTTCACATTTTTCTTCCTTCATGAACAATTTTCTCGCCTGAAAGGAATTCATTGAAAGGGAAACTACTATTTTCTTGTGTTTGACTATTGTCGATTTCAGTGTGGGATATGTGAGCTCTCGTCTCTTGTTTCAAGATCACCTAGTTACCATTTTAGTTTATCATTCAATATAAGATTAAAAATGTTACATTCTCAGAAGCACAAAATCGTAGACCGTTTTCTGGATTGCTAGCTACCAATTGAGATCAAGGCCATTAAACAACCTTGAAATTCGGACCAGTGTAATTCCAGATATATGGGCGTATATTGAAGCCCCTTGGGCTTTTGTTAATAAATAAAATACTGATTTAAATTATATGGGAAGAAGAATCCCATATTAACTCCAGTGGGAATTTTCATCCGATGATCACGTTATATGGGATCCTCTTATTCCCGAATGGTAATCCACACATTTCTTGTAGAGCCAAAATATATCAACTGTATGAATTTCTTTCTTCTATTTCATACTTCTGCTTTTCAATCTGTTTGTACATCATATGTCCAGCAATGTTCCCCCATTGAAGAGTCCGGGTTGCAGTACAGGTATATACATATGATGCAGGTTGTTTGAACGCCCAGCTACTCATCATACTCGAGTACATTCAGGCCTTTGTTATATTCTACATCCCTGGTTAATGAATTGGAATAATGCCATGTTTAAACTGAAAGGCAGTCAGAACCTTGCAAGCTGTGGTCAATAATATATATGAATATGATTATACCAGGTGAACAAAATACAACTACTGGCCTTTCTTTCGCTTTCCTTATCCATTGATGATTTTGGTTTTTGAAGTACCCACTAATGGCAACAATTTGTGTGGTTATTTGAAAGTGGTTAAATTCTCAGGATACTTTTCAAATGTTCATATATTTACACCTTCAGCCATGTTCATGTTAGTTTTCAAGCATCTTTGAAAAGATTTTTGTGTGTTGATACAGATACTCAACCTTCAGTTGGTGATGAAAAGAAAACCAAGTACCTTCACTAGAGCACTTTGGAGCACTGGGGATTTGCATTGAGAGGACAGATTAATTTTGTAATTTTGTATGACATTTTGAACCTTTTTGTCCCCCGATGCCTGAAGGGCTAAATGGGGACTATAGTATTGGGGGGGCCGTGCGTTCGTCTGTCTTTGTTTCCAGACAATAACTTCTGAAAACCTGAACGAATTCTTTCCAAATTGGTGAGTGGGTACCTTGCTTCAAGATCTCGCTTGGGATTGTCTTTCATGCTGATCCGCCTATAGGTAGTGCTACATGGGGGTCAAGTTAGAATTTTGTTTCCGGACAATAACATTTGAAAACCTGAATGGATTCTTTCCAAATTTGGTATGTGGTTACCATGCCTCAGGATCTCGCTTGGGATTGTTTTTCCTGCCAATGGGCATATAGGTGGCGCGACCTGGGGGTCAAGTTATAATTTTGTTTTGCTGATTTTTTGCATCTATTCCTGTATATAGACCATGTTCTTGTGTAACCAACTAGTCTCACAGTTTTCACTGGATGCTTCGGGAATGTGCATATGCTATTCATGAGATGAAATATTGAATTTTGTTGAAGTATGACGTCGTTAATGTCATCCTTGACATCAAAAAGGACCGTAAAGACCTCTCAATGTAGAAAGCTGCTTTTGAATCCTCTGAGACAGAACACGAGTGAAATGTTTTGGAAAAACTTTACTATATTTTATTATTCACATGGTTATCTTGACCATGTATACATTTACACAAGTAGGCCTACCACTGTTACACATTAACTTATGCATGATTGAAAAATACATTTAAAAACATTACAAGATAGCATCCATACACTGTACTCCAGTTTTCCCCCCAGACATTCCGGGCAAATAATCAGTCCATGCATGGGTATGAGCTCTATTCAAGGAGATATTTAATCTGAACTACACAGAGAGGCAAGAGAGCATGGCTGTCGCTTCACCTCAACATTAAGACGTCTTTCTCTAGTTTCTTTCGGAATTTCAGCGGACTCCATGAACATTTCAAGAAGTAATCGTAAACCAAATATTTTGCCTCTTCAAACGTTCTGCATGCCCCAGTGGCCTTTCACAGAAATCCAGTCTCGGAAGTAAATAAAGCTTTACGTTTCATCGATCCTTCACACACTTGTGTATGTGACAGGCTTATACTTTAAAGTTTGACCAATTTAACTGAGCGATGGCGTTTGTGTAGGGAGAATATGCTCTTTGCTGGAAATTGATCAGCAACTGGGTAGCTGAACAATCTGAGAGAATGACCAATCTGTGAGGATGCCACTGACCAATCTGTGAGGATGTCACTGACCAATCTGAGAGAATGCCACAGACCAGTTTGAGAGGCTGTCACATACAAATCTGTGAGGATGCCACTGACCAATCTGAGAGGCTGTCACATACAAATCTGTGAGGATGCCACTGACCAATCTGAGAGAATGCCACTGACCAATCTGTGAGGATGCCACTGACCAATCTGTGAGAATGCCACTGACCAATCTGAGAGGCTGTCACATACAAATCTGTGAGGATGCCACTGACCAATCTGAGAGAATGCCACTGACCAATCTGAGAGGCTGTCACATACAAATCTGTGAGGATGCCACTGACCAATCTGTGAGGATGCCACAGACCAAACCGAGAGGGTGCCACTGACCAATCTGTGAGGATGCCACAGACCAATCTGAGAGAATGCCACTGACCAATCTGAGAGGATGTGTCACATACACATCTGTGAGGATGCCACTGACCCATCTAAGAGGCTGTCGCATACAAATCTGTGAGGATGCCACTGATCAATCTGAGAGGCTGTCACATACAAATCTGTGAGGATGCCACTGACCAAACTGAGAGGCTGTCACATAGAAATCTGTGAAGATGCCACTGACCAAACTGAGAGGATGCCACTGACCAATCTGTGAGGATGCCACAGACCAATCTGTGAGGATGCCACAGACCAATCCGTGAGGATGTCTTAGACTCAAACTGAGAGGATGCCGCAGACCAATCTGTGAGCATGCCACTGACCAATCTGTGAGGATGCCACAGACCAAACTGTGAGGATGCCACTGACCAATCTGTGAGGATGCCTAAGACCAAACTGAGAGGATGCCACAGACCAAGCTGTGAGGATGTCACTGACCAATCTGTGAGGATGCTACTAACCAATCCATGAGGATGCCTAAGACCAAACTGAGAGGATGCCACAGACCAATCTGTGAGGATGCCACTGACCAATCTGTGAGGATGCCACAGACCAATCCGTGAGGATGCCTAAGACCAAACTGAGAGGATGCCACTGACCAATCTGTGAGGATGCCACTGACCAATCTGTGAGGATGCCACTGACCAATCTGTGAGGATGCCACAGACCAATCTGTGAGGATGCCACAGACCAATCTGTGAGGATACCACTGACCAATCGGCGAGGATGCCAAAGACCAATCCATGAGGATGCCGAAGACCAAACTGAGAGGATGCCACTGACCAATCTGTGAGGATGCCACTGACCAATCTGTGAGGATGCCACTGACCAATCTGTGAGGATGCCACTGACCAATCTGTGAGGATGCCTAAAACCAATCCATGAGGATGCCTAAGACCAAACTGAGAGGATGCCACTGACCAATCTGTGAGGATGCCACAGACAATCTGTAAGGATGGCACAGATCAATCTGTGAGGATGCCACTGACTAATCCATGAGGATGCCCCAGACCAAACTGAGAGGATGCCACTGACTAATCTGTGAGGATGACACAGACCAATCCATGAGGATGCCATTGCCTCTGACCAAACTGATTGGATGCTACTGGCTGCCACTGACCAATCTGAGAGGATGCCACAGACCAATTTGAGAGGTTGCCACACACGAGTCTGTGGGGATGCCATTGACCAATCTGAGATGATGACACAGACCAAACTGAGAGGATGCCACAAACCAATCTGTGAGGATGTTACTCACCAATCTGAGAGGAGGTCACAGAAAACACGGAGAGGATGCCACAGACCAATCAGAGAGGATGCCACTGACCAATGAGAGGATGCCACTGACCAATCTGTGCGGCTGCCACAGACCAATCTGAGAGGATGACACAGACCAAACTGAGAGGATGCCACAGACCAAACAGGAGTTCACAAAGACCCAACACAGAGGATGCCACAGACCAAACAGAGAGGATGCCACAGACCAAACAGAGACGGGATGACACAAACCAAACAGGATACCCTTTACAGAGCAATCTGAGAGCGGATGCCACAGAATAATGTTCATGTACGTATTACTACATGTAGGAAGTACATCATGGTTGGTTATGAGTTGATGACTACTTGCCAGTAACTCACCTGTTGGTAATGGTAGATCAGGTAGAGGATTTATATGGGCTGTACTTATTCATATTCAGTGAAATCAAATTGCGGGTTAAAATGTAAAGTTGAAGCATGTTGGCCAAATCCAAGTATTATGCTGAATTTAGTTCAATGACAACATGATTCATGTCCGTGTAACAGGTGTATGAACACAGACCTTTCAGCCTTTAATATGCAGTATTTGTTCATTTGCCATATTCTGCTCATAATTGCATGACGAGAGATTTTCAGGACTGAAAAGCTCTGTCAAGCCCAGAGGCAAGAACTCTTAGCAATAAAGGAGTCGCCAAACAGATGTTGCACCAAGCCAAAGGGCATACAATCTTTCTGTGCTGAACTCATTTCAAATTTCCATTTCGAGAAATGCAATTAACGTGTTCGTGTATTTGGCATGTTACATATGTGTGGAACGCTGTGAGGAATCTTGAAACATGAACGATTTAATATCCTTGCAGATGAGCAGTATACATGTAAGAAGTGGACTTGAATTAATAGGTCATTCCATAGTAGTCCATCAATTCAATCACACCAAAAACTTCAAGAATGAGCTTGAAAGTGCTGAAGGAGTAAATCTTGGAAGCTCCTCGAAAATTATATGTTGCTTAAGTCAGAAATGATCCCTGGGAACTCCTATTGTCATAATTCTCTCCATCCACAGCATGTAAATATATTTAACATGGTTCGAAATTCCAAATGCACACGTGCACGAATGCACATGAAATTTTGGTGGTGCATGTGTTTTTAATTTGTGTATTACCAAAAATCAGTGTTCAGTTCTGTATCCGATAAATACCTTCTTTCAACAGTGAGAACTGACCTTGTATTATTTTTTCTGTGAAGTACATTTATGTCAATTTAATCATGTGTCCTCTTGCGAAATGACAAACGCCCTCTCACGAACGAAATTGAAGGCACCTCCATTTTAACTTTAGCGATATCACGAAATTACGGCTACGTAAAAATGACCCGGGGTGAAATTAACAAATGCGGAGTGGTTCTTTGTTTTAGTCGAAATACCTTGGAAATGCTTTACCGTGTATAACATCTCACGGTTAAAAAACGTGGGGATTTCACATATCTCAAGTCTAATGCTGGAGTCAAATGAAATCCCCACCCCCCCAACCTCGGCCAAGGGTCCGGTTTAGTGGGGGATTACCTGGGGATTCACAACATGTTTACGCCCCAGGGAGTGGGGCTTTCACACATTTTCAGTACAAGGGATGGGACATAAATTGTATTTGGTTGAGGTTTATGCGGGGATTCACTTCAATGTTTTGCCCCAGGGGGTAGGGCATTGAAGCATTTTAACATTTTAGTCCCAACTAAACCCCGAGGTTGGGGGGGTGGGGGTTTCACTTCACTCCTGCATAATACCATACAGCTCACAAATCCGATTGCCAAATCTTTGCATCACAACCGTCACTGAATGGAACGAAATGGAACGAAATCAGCGAAGTATTGCATCATTCTTCACTGCTGCAAAACAATCTAATCTGAATGTTGACAACGCATTTGACGTAGCAGACAGTGGTGCCAATGTTGTTATTAACGAAGACGCCACAAGCATTACTTAGATCAACATGTGCTAACAAGAACAACGAAGTAATCACCGCGAAGTACTATAGTACTGAAGAGAAATCATCTACCTTTCATACTCTCGACTGTCACTTGCCAGTGCTGGACTGTATAGTGGTTATTGAGATTTCAATTCAGTAAAAAAAAATTGTGCATGTAAAATTTTGTTGTGCATGTGTTTCAAATGTTTGGGTGCACACTGTGCATGTGATTAATTTTCTGAATTTCTAACCTTGTTTAATTACAAGCACAGAATCAGTGGACTAGTGAAGTCACAGGTGTCAAAATGTTGCTTGTCTTGTCTTGTGTGACAGGTGAACATGTATTTTACTTGTCTCAGAATTTGAATTGAACACTAAAATATTGACCAATAAAATGTTGCAATCAAGTGGAGAAAATGTTGTTCAAAGGATATGCAGTTATGCTATAGTGCCTGTTAGGGCGCCAGTTTCTGTCAGTTTTAAAAGAAATCATCCGAAAAAATATATCTGGGGATACTTTTTACCCCTCGGGCAAATTTTGCCCGAAGGGTATTGTCGTTGTCAGCGTCGTCTGTCCGTCTGTTTGTCCATCTTTCTTGTGAACATGATATCTCAAGAAGAATTATAGCCAGGCATTGTAAATTCATACAACAAATGTATCGGGTGAAGGGTCAGAAGCCTATTAAAAAGGACTGACCTTGACCTATTTTATCAAGGTCAAATTATAGTATTTGCTATATTTTTTGAAGGATTGAAGCTAGGATCTCTAAATTCATGTTACTTATGCAACTGGTGATTGACTAGAAGCTTACCCCAGTTGACTGACCTTGACCTATTTTTTATAGGTCATACTGTTTATTATAATATAAAATGAAGAAATAAAGCTAGGCCTTCCAAATTAATACTATGTATATATCTGGCGAAGGTCCAGAGGTGTACTGAAGATGACTGACCTTGACCTATTTTATCAAGGTCAAATGAATTAATCACAGTATTTGCTATATTTTTTGAAGGATTGAAGCTAGAATCTCCAAATTCATATTACTTATGCAACTGGTGATTGACTAGAAGCCTATCCCAGTTGACTGACCTTGACCTATTTTTTCAAGGTCATATTCTGTTTATTATGGTGTAACATGAAGAAATATATCTAGGCTTTCCAAATTGATACTGCATGTATGTATACATCTGGCAAAGGTCCAGAGGTGTACTGAAGATGACTGACCTTGACCTATTTTATCAAGGTTAAATTTGAGTATTTGCTATATTTTTTGAAGGATTAAAGTTAGGTCTCCAAATTCATATTATATATGCAACTCGTGATTGACTGGAAGCCTATCCTAGTTGACCGACCTTGACCTATTTATATATACTGTTTATTATGATACAACATTGAGAAATAAAGCTAGGCTTTCCAAATTAATACTATGTGTACATCTGGTGATGCTCCAAAGGTGTGCTGAAGATGACTGACCTTGACCTATTTTATCCTTGACCTATTTTATCCAGGTCAGATTCTATTTAGTACAATATTCCATGAAAGATTTACATTGTCCAAATTTATACCACTTATGGCTGGACCTGAAGTCTATTGAAGAATATCACTGACCTTGACCTATTTTCAAAAGGTCAAATTCTATATGTTAAGTCTAAGGTCTCCAAATTCCTGTTCCTTATGCAATTAAATTAGAATTGACTTGAAATTGTTTGAAGATGACTGACCTTGATCAATATTTCCAAGATAAAATTACTTTATTTGATTATAAGCTTTTTAGAATAGCATATTTAGAGCTAAGAATTCGGTCGGTCATGCTCTACCAGAACGTCAAGCCTTGGCAAAAGCGAACTACAGCCAACCCTACTAGATCACATTTTTGTTAATCTAGTTCTAAAAATACACTGATGATATTATACAATGCATGAGTGAGTGAGTGAGTGAATATGATTCAACGTCGCTTTCGACTATATTTCAGTCATATCACGACGTTGGGTCCTATTCCTTTTCACACCCGGGAACCCCACGGGTGCCTCAGTTAGTCGCCTCTTACGACAAGCTCTCTGAGGAGCTGAGGCATATTCTTACCATGACCTGCGATGTGCACAACGACATCCCAGTCAATCCCCGGAAGCCCCACAGGGCTACAATGCATGAGTGCTGGGTGTAAACAATAACTGATAGCCGAGGGGTATTGAAGCCCAATGGGCTATTTTTACCCCTCAGCCCATAGGGCTGTAGGGTCTTGTCGTTGGCATGTACGTCTGGTCGGCCGGACGGACGGCCGGACGGACGGCCGTCTGTCAACAATTTTTTGTCCGGGCTAGATCTCAGTTACTATTTGACTGACAGTTCTGATACTCACAGTGAATATCCCTAGTATCCCAGAGATGTGCACTGTCATGTTTATTCCGTGTTACGTCATTTCTTTACAGAGTTATGGCCCTTTGAAATTTCGCGTCACTAACTTTTGTCCGGGCTAGATCTCAGTTACTATTTGACCGACAGCTCTGATACTCACAGTGAATATCCCTAGTATCCCAGACATGTGCACTGTCATGTTTATTTCGCGTTACGTCATTTCTTTACAGAGTTATGGCCTTTGAAATTTTGCGTCACTAACTTTTGTCCGGGCTAGATCTCAGTTACTATTTGACCGACAGCTCTGATACTCACAGTGAATATCCCTAGTATCCCAGACATGTGCACTGTCATGTTTATTTCGTGTTACGTCATTTCTGTACAATTTGACTGACAGCTCTGATACTCACAGTGAATATCCCTAGTAACCCAGAGATGTTCATTTTGAGTACTACACACACACACTCGACTCTTCCCTGGAATAGATCTTCATCTATGAAGAACTATTCACCAGATCTTTACTAACTTTTCTTGAGGTATCGATCCACACAGTCTTGGATCGATATCCCTTCACAGGATTGATGACTGAAGCCGGTACTAGCAAATACTAATCGTTGAGTATTCTCTTGAATCAACATTAATACATGTACATATGTGGGTAAATAAATTTGACAGAATTCAGCAGATTTTTATGTCAACCTGTTATTCGCTGGACATATTGTGCTGAGGGGTCAAAGCACCTTTTAGGTGCAGCCTCATGTTTTACTTGTAGGTGACAAGTAGATTATTTTTCTACTGGTCTCTCACAAATTTCACTTGTCAGAGACAGGTAGACAGGTGTTATTTTGACCCCCGAGTCAGATGGGAACATTATGTAACCAACACACCAAATTAGAGCTCCATGCAGTTTAATTTGGTGTGTCGGTTACATAGAGAACTTCACATTTTGCTGCACTATGTGTGACAATTAAATTGATGTTTATAATACTCAATCGATGCCAGAAGTTGCCTTTAGTCAACATGGATGTACAACGCTTTGGGAGTAAAATGTCATTTAGGGTTGAGGGTAATTAAACAGAATTCTCATTACATTCGAAAATATTGAAAATCCCCAAATATAGTCAAATTTTTAAGACTTTGACGAATATGGTGCTGAATTGGTAAGAAATCCCCCTGAACATGTCTAAACATTGATTTTCAATACTAAAAAAAGAAGAAGAAAAAATCATGTCTAGCATATAATGTTTTAAGCCCTGCCAGTTTGCAAATTAAACCGGCTATGTACATGCAGGTATGTTTTGTGGGTGTGCAGAATTTTAAACATTTTCAATGTTAACATGTGATCAAAGTGGAGAAAAAAATCCCTTGATGCTTAGCTATAATAACTGTATTGGGAATATTTTGTAGCTCGCAAGTACTGTATAAACACCTACCTGCATATTCGATACCTTTTATTTTCAAGAAGTTCAGGTCAGTTTATTTATCGAAAGTATTGATGTGACGGTTTAAACGACACGTCGATTCTCTGGTACACTGATGATTATCATCCAGCCATGGTGATGTCACATTCTCTTGTGTACAGTGCGCGCTCGTTCGTGCCTTGTTCAATGGATGCTCATCGATTTCCGTATCTTGTGTCCGATTCAGAACAAACACACTATGGTTCTCTTGTCTTGCTTTCACTCTAATATTTATTCACGTAACCTAGTCTTGTACTAACAATGTAGTCCAGAAACCTATGTTTGCACATGTTGTAGCGGGCCATCAGGTTCCTGGATTCGGAGCATAGGTGTGACATTTGAGCAGTTCAATAATATAGTGTTCAGCTGTTTGCCTTTGCCTACAGTACTGTTAATGCCTTCTAAGCATACGAAGGGCAAATGATCTGATACATATCATTCAGCCACTTCCAAATTTTGCCTCAAATTTGGGATAAAGATGCCGTGGATAAATAAACCGAATACATAAATCAATCGATATATGAAAATTGATCACCATCTATAGACCATCTATTACTCTCGACTAAATCAGTAGAGTGGGTGGTTGGGTGGGTTCAGGTTCCTGTTGCTGCAATGCATTTTGCTGGGAAGCAACAGGAACTTGATAATGTGATGTCTAGCACTGTAATATCACTTGTCTTTATTGCACCATGTAAGCGTCCTTTCTGTGTCTTGTGCGCTGTCCTCAGTGTTTTATAGGATGGATGGAGGGTGTCTGGTTCCATGCTGCTTAAAGATTGGCTGGGTGGTGCTCAGTTGGTTCGTCGTGATATAGCTGAAATATTGTTGAAAGCGACGTTATTGACCTGGGATGTCGTTGTGCACGTCGCAGGTCATGGTAAGAATAGGCTTCAGCTCCTTAGAGAGCTTGTTGTAAGAGGCGACTGAGGCACCCGTGGGGTTCTCGGGTGTGAAAGGAATAGGACCCAACCCGTGTGGTTCCCGGGTGTGAAAAGGAATAGGACCCAACGTCTTGATATGACTGAAATATAGTTGAAAGTGACGTTAAATCATATTCACTCACTCACTCATGTGACCAAAAGCTTGAGTGTTTATTGGTTGAAGAAAATATATCACAAGTGATTCAGTCACCTTCACTGTCACCCCGATTGCTCACAAGAAATCAAAACTGCCGGACGTCAGCCTTGCAACATTTTACACACCTAGCTGATTCCTTATGATCTAGTCTGATTTTTACCCTATTTCTTCTAATTATTCAGACAGCAAAACTTGACTTCAGGCTGTTGTGGAGAGATTCTGCTAACATTCTACAAAGTTCACTAGCTATCTCTGCAGTTCTTGGGTTAAATAACATATCCATGCCACAGTATTTAGCCTTAGTTGACATAAAGATGGATTTTTTTCTGCTTTTAACTCCAAAAATGCTGTTCGAAAAATTAGAATAAATAGGGTATCACCTATGATAGAACCGCTAAATTATGTGCCTCAATATAGGAGAAACTACATAGCTCCTGGAACATTTCTTTTCATCAGCTTCGCTTTTGATAAATCTGATCACCCCAATGATGCGAATTATTAGAAAGTTTACCATTAAAGCTATAATGGATCATGTTCTTGGTGCATTGTAAAATCCTTCTAGAAAATGATTCAAAAGTACCATAATGCCAGTGTGTACTTTTCGACCATTTATGCAGCTGACCTTCACAGTTATTTTGAGACTGAACTTTACCTTGTATATATCAAATTTGAAAGTTTTGGGTTAAAACTAGAATAAGCTCTAATATTAAACAAACATAGCCTGTTCTTACGATTGGTTGTTAATTAGAAGATTGATTTAAATGTATAGAGAGATTGAACTAGTAGAACAGTTACCCAATGGAATGTTATAGAATCAACAGTGCATCATGAGATCTCTTCCAGTTATAAGTCGCCTGATTGGTCAATTCAGATTTTCAAACAGAAATCCAGGATTTTCATTGGCCAGTGGAGAAAATTGGAAGAAAATTCAGCCAATCATTGAGTTTCTGCTGTTACTCAGAACTCATCATGTGCACCACCTGTACCCAACTTTGGATCAACATTTCCCTCTACCATTGGACCCGGGTACATGATGTAAGCTGTAAAAATATGTGTCTAACCTTTATATGTCATGTGGATGCCCTAAATATAAAGGTGAACCTCAACTTAAACAGTTTCAGGTAAATATTTATGTTCACCTGTATTCAAGCTTGTCTGTAATCCAGCTGGAAGCTGTGAGATTTAGTTGGATTTAACTAATCCCACATAAGCCAAAGTGTGACCACATGTGGAGGGGTAAGGTGTTGGTTATAAGCCCTTGCTTTTGGGTACAAGGAAGGTGTACAGGTATACATATAGAGGTTTGGATCATCCCACTCGGCACAGATCCTTCCTTGCACCCATATTGTATATACACATGTATGTATTCAGTTATATATTCAGTTAGGATATACAAGCACATGTATGTTCAGTTAACAAGAGTGGAGTCATACCAAAGACTTTGAAACTGTAACTTGTTACAATGGTATTTTTGTTTTGGGATTACACTACATCATGTACATGTATCTTAGCATAGCACGGATTCTAGTGCTGAAAATTGGTCTTGTTCCATGCGAGATTCGAACCAGCGACCACCAGAATAAGGCGCCTAATCGCCAGCACTATATGTCGGCGATCTAAACCACTCGGCCAATGGGCCTCACACAAAACTTGTTGCTTCCTCGCTTGGCGCTCAGCATTAAATGGGTAGATCAAGGACTGGTGTTGCGATCATTTGTGTGGATGAAGTACATGCCTATGACATAATGCCCCTTATGATTAAATGGACAGGACAGAGCAAGTTTTGGTGTGTATAACCTGCACATATATAAGAACCTGCTGACAACAATAGCTACCAGAGTCAGTCTTTGTTCTGCCTTCACTTACTTTATTCAGAGCTTTGCCTATGATGACTGTGATTGGCTTATCCAGAAGTGCCAGTCTTCCAAGTAGAAAAAATAATATCCTCCTCCCACCGCAATCAAATTGTTGAACAATACTTTCTGGTTCCCTACTACAGTGCTACTTTATTCAGTGTCATGCAACAATCGAATATGGCGACAGCATCATGACGTGAACAAAGAACATTATGCTTTATATAATAACGTCGCTGGTGTTACAATAGAAATTGCCCGCACTACGGTGGCCTAATATAGTAGAGCATCAACTTCGTAAACTTGGTAAACGGTAGGTGGGTTCAATCCCCGGCTGGGTCATACCAAAGACTTGACAATGGAACTTGTTGCTTCCTCGTTTATGCTCAGCATTAAGAGGATAGAACAAGGACTGGCACGTTCTGTGTCAGTATAACATGTAACTGGTTGGGGTGTCATGTCTGATATTTCAGTGGGATGGCGCTATATAAAATTGCATTGTTTGCATTATGCTCCATCTCTTATCATGTTACCCAGTCCACATTTTGTCCCCCCATGACTCGAGCACCCACTAGGGGGTAAGGGCAAATTACTCCTAAATTGACAGTTCGGAGCCTTTGCTATTAATGCCTTGGTTATGACCTCTCCCGACTTGCATAAAGAGGTGTAAAACTGTGACCCGTAGATCATCTTTCAATCATCGTGTCTCAGAGGGCTCGGAGTAACGGCATAAATTTTAGCGCCTTTTATACATAGTCGTATTGTTGTGGGAATGTCTGAGGTATTCATGCATGTGACAAGAAAACGGGCGCCAAGATCAGACTGAGGCCTTTAAAGAACACATCAGAACACTTTGTTCAGTGTTATATGGCCTGTAACTTCGCCTGAACATTCCTAGGGCTCCTCTTTGAGCTGGCTTCATTAAAATCCATAAACGTCATGTTTACCTTTGTAAACCCTGTGATGGAAAATCACTTTAAAGCATTACAGTCCACGGATCAATTTTATACATGATTTAAACATCATAGCCACAACTCTTTGACAAGACCTCTTCATTGAATGAAGTACAATGGGATTTTGTCCTTTTAGGACACCTTTTTTTAATAGCAACAAGTTCATGTTATCGTTTGAAAAGAAATGGGAGCATTTGAGGGCAGTCGGGTTATATTTTTAGGCTGTATACAAAACTCCGCACTATACTGGATTAACTGTAAAAGGATTTTGCCTGGTTACGGCATTATTGTACTATTATTTATCAACTGTTGTATCAATCAATCTCCAAACCTATTGTACCATTGGGCTAGGAGGGACTTTGAAGCCAAGCTATGAGTCATGCCGTAGGACAGCAATATTTCTGGCGGTTTCCTTTTTTAACTTCATGTGGTCGCACAGTATTACAATCCTTTGATTGTATTGATTTGGTCCTGCCCAGAAACCATTGAATTTTCATTTTTTGGCCATTCTTTATTAGTTACAAAAAGAATAACCTCAACAAGTTATCAGCTAAATTTAGCAATTGATCACTCTGAGAAGTTAACAGTTGTGGTATCCATTTGTCCACAAAATCTGGTGGAAAGGAAATGCTGTAAAATGTTGACCATTACAAGGTTACCATCAGAAGATTGAATTGGGCCATAATTGTTATGTCAACATCACCGAAGTACCTGGTAAATTTAAAAGGCCATTTAATGTCATTTTGCACAATAAACAAAACCGAATGTGGCTCTTTAAAAAACCAGTGTGGCCTTATTGAAGTGATATCTCTTTAATGGAGCTTGATACATGGAAAAATCTGGGATACAAGGATATACATATGTACGCTGACATGTATTACATTGTATAGGTTATAATCTCATGTTTGTGGAAGTTTTATGAATGTACCCCAAGGTTGCTGTCCTCTGACGCACGAAGGGCTAAAGGGGGGTCATAGACCAGTAAAAAAATAAATATTGGGGTTCGTCGTGCCATCCATGAGCATGTCCGACTTCGTTGCCGGACAACAAGTTTTTCAAATTTGGTTTGTGGCTACATGTACCTCTTCTCAAGATCTCGCTTGGGATTCTTTTGGGGAGTTTTGAATGTAATTAATGCAGATGGAGCGTACATCATAAAACGAAAAATATCAGATATGCCTTGAGGCATGAGATATGATATGATTAAAATGTACATCTGATTTCTATCTTTCATCGACCAAGAAATTTAAGTTTAACCTGTTTAATAATCACCGTGCCACACAGTTTCAATATAGCTGGCAATTTGTAGCATCATGTATCCTGTGAAGTATTAAATCAGATCTGTCATGTCTTTGATATGAAGGCGAGATATCATTTTAATCTCACTTCGGGACACGCTCAATTTAATACCACTTTCTATGGGTATCTGGTACATCTAAAAAATTACGGGTAATCTGACGAGGGTAATTACTGGCCTAGATAAGTATCAAACCCGTCAGGTACAGAGATGGGGACAATAATTTAATTAGAGCTATCTTCTCAAGAGTTCAGGATCACGAGTTAACTTCGCTAATGAACTTCTTTGCATGATTGTCATTGAGGTTTTTGAAGGGTAAATCGGCTCGGATTATATCACATGGCTTGATACATGTTTTTGTACATAGCGGAACAACTGGAAATACAAGTGTAGCTTTGCAGGGGAGTGATCCAGGATGAGGGGAGTGATTGCAATTTAATACATTGTAAACTGTAAATCCTAAGAAGAGCTATTTTTCACTCTCGTCGTATCACATTTGTGGGAAGAGTTGTGTTCCGTACTCAATCCTCACAAATAAGAAGTCCCAGAATCGGGAACTAACAGCAGTGTTTAATAGCAGCATATATATTTGTAAATTACGTGTAAGGTGTTCTCAGGATTTTATTGTTCATGCTTCCCAAAAGATGAGCAATATCAATTATTGCATGTTATAGAGTGGAACATCACGATTTGTCAGCTGGAGACAAGTGATGTACAACGAGCGCGCATACCTAATGTCCTATTTGAATAAAATGGAGACTTTATAATCATGTGAATGAGGATGGTACGGTGAAATAAGCATATCGTGTTCAACACTGCACGACCGTTGTTGATTTCAAAACGCCGTGTCAAGATCGACTGCTCGATCTCGGCTTGTTTGTCGATTCAAAAAGTTCTCGGTGATCTTACGTACCTTTTCAAAAGATGCCAAATTTATTTCAGTCAATTACCAAATCACATTCACTTATTTCTATCACCAACGGGCCGACATAAACACATCAAATCGAAGATACACATCAATCTTCGTTTCGGAGAGTTTGTTGGCGTGCGCACTATGGGGGCAACTCTAATGGTCCGGCAGATGTCGCCGTGGAACAATTTGTCATGTTCAACGCTCTGCCATAGTACATGACATTTATTCAACGGTAAGGCAAGAGATGACTGCATCATCACTGAACATCACGATTTGTAGAATGACACGTGACAGGCTGTCAACCAATGAAAACATTATGAATTTGGCTCAACTTGACAATTACAATGTTACAGTGCTAGGCCTCACAATTTATTTTACAGATTAATAAAGGACAAGTTCTTCAGCCTTGATTCAATGAATCTGCTGCGCAGGGAAGATTATTGGCCAGTGATTAAAGGCATTCAGTAATAAAACTGTCGAGACCTGAGGTCTGCCTGTCCAAAACAATCTACTTCACAGTATGCAATTTACACATGTCAAACTTGTAACATTATGTGTCATGCTAGTGTGACCAGCCAGATTCAATTGCAGAACAACACTGAAATGTCCATATTAATGTTGCAAGTCTTTTGAAGTCTCGAGACCAGGGAAATTGAAAGCAGTGGGATGTCCTAATTGACTCTGTTCATAAAATAGATTGATTGAAAACTCTTGCTGTTATTCATTGTATTCTCAGGTAATAAATCCTGGAGCCTAAACCACTTGTAAGTCGAGGTAAAATAGATATGAAATTAATATTACTTCGTTTTGTTCTCGGTCATTTGGGTATATACTCAGATGAAAATATAATATTAATTGGACACCCACAAACTTTCCCAAAAAGCTTTAGGTACATAATCATTAACTGCAAATCATTCCGAAAAAAACATGTTAGGGGAACTTAGTACAACACAAGGCTATTCTATGGATAACAACTTCTTTATTGCTGTGGAGCAATGAAATGAAATTAGTACAGAAAATTATTAAACCTTGTGAGGTCAACCACTTCATGAAGGCAGTTAAATATATACTGGTACATACAAAATATCAAATCATGTTTTTTGCTGAATGCTCCGATAATCCTACAAGATTTGTTCAAGATATTCTCATTATTGAAATATTCTCATTATTGAAATATTCTCATTATTGAAATATTCTCATTATTGAAATATTCTCATTATTGAAATAAAGGCGAAGTACATGTATGAAGACAAAATCAAAATATTTTTGAAAGCGACAGAACTTAGCTGCAGAACTTTACATAAGTAGGTTTAATTTGATCAGTTTAAATTTGAGGATATTTTTGCTACCTCTCTCGTGTCTTGAAAATGAACTGTCTGGGATAGGCAGACTTAGGAACATTTTGACCCCTGGGGTAAGGTCTCCAATAATTTGGTCACTTGAAAATGCACTTTAGAAACCAATTTTGACGAAGTTTGCTTCCTTTATTGCATGAAAGTCAGATCATTAGAAATTATACAGAAATCATTGCATGCACAATTATTTGCCATAAACTTAACTTTGCAGAAAGAGTACAAACAGCAATTAACCACAAAATTTGGAATTTATTAAAAAAAACAAACCTATTTGTGCTAATCATTCATAGGAACATTGAATGCTCAACGATTTTGCAAAGTAAACAACATCAGAGTGACCTTGACCTTTCCTGGTTGAAAATTGCATGAAATTCATTTAGATTTTGATTGAAGTCTGGTAAACAGGCATATAGTTGACACTGTCTTATCATTAAAATCAATAGTGATATTGGTCAACAGTGATCAATTCTGAGAAAAAATAAATTAGCCAAGACGAGAATAATGGGAGACATAAAAAGTTCTCTTACTTTATTTCAGTTACCGTATTGATATTGGTTAAATGGCTGTTCTTGGCTGTTGGTTTGAGCATTAGTTCAGTGCCGATTGCTTGGTCCAGTTATTGCTTTGACTCTCTCAAGATATTTCTTCTTCAAGCCACTAGAGTCGTTAATGACCATGAATATTACCAGTAATTTCCATTAGTAAGATTGTACAGGTAGGTTCTATGTAAATACTGAGTGTAGTCAGTTAATCAACTCAGCTGCTGTTGAGGACTTGGGCACCAACAGAACCGTGGAGCTTAAGTGACTTGACCTAAATCTGTACAAACTGTTGCATGTACTGACGAACCTCAGAATTTCAGAATATACACAGGTTCAAATTGATTCCAGCCAATGTCGTTTGTGCATGCTGTATAGTGAATGCTTAATGCTGGACTTGCACAAAATTAAAGGTAATCTTTCAGGAACAGAGCTGCGCCGATAGCACCAGCAGGTCCATTTGAGATGTGGCTCACAGTGGTTAGTTTATCCACTCTCTTCCCTATTTCTGTAGCATAGGATTTTTGTAAACTATTGATATGGTAATATCCCTAATAATTCGCCTTCCACAATTTAATTTGAAAACGGCCGATTTTTCCCCTGTCGTGATTTTCTCCATCCTAATAAAATGAAAACAGAAGCATTTTCAATATACCCATGAAACAATAAATTCGAAGACTCCCGTTTTCGTTGTGGAGTTCGTGGCGCTGAAAGTAAAGTGAATATGTTACTGAGAATAATTTAAGAATAATTTCTGTATAACTGAATCGTGACTACCGATACGCGTTGACACAGAAATAAAATACAAAAGTTCAGTTTTTGTTATTGCGAATTCTTCATATCATAGAACTATGATCGGAAGTCACTAACCGGGTTCTCATTAGCAGGAGGTTGGAGGCGAAAATACCTCTCAACTGGCCATTTTGAGGCTCCTACTTGATCAATAGAAATTAATTTAACGGCAATTTAAATGACATTTCCGATGTCTCTTAAATAAACAGATGATATGGAAGGACAAAGATATAAACCTCCTCAATTCACCTGCTGATACTGTCGGTGCAGCTCTATTGTAAATAGATTAACTTGGATTTTGTGCAAATCTGGGATTCTGGTAATTTTGGTTTCATGATGTAGCTACTGGGTCGAAGACGTAGGACTACATCTACACACAATCAGTGTTTAGATTCTGATTGGTTTATCTCTGGTTCATAGGTGAAATTTACACCTCAGATTTTGTAGACTTAAGGTGGTCTAAGTGTATAAAGGTTAGTTCTGAGTGTGCATATTATAGAAATCGACTTAGCGTGTGACGATTACAATATCAGCCATGTCTATTTCATGTCCATGGTAATCTAGAAGTTTGCTGTATTAATTATCTAGTTCTTGCATGAATTGAGTTGTGAATGAAACAATTTTCTTCCGGGATATAATTTTTTAATTTTTTTTTTCAATTAAACAATTGACATTATTCTTGGCTGGTCACAAGAAAACTAATTTGACCGCTTTTAAATAGAGGTGAACTTTGTACAAAGAAAAGTATAACTTCAATCAACCTGGATATGGGACCTGTATCTCCTTTTTGACTGAAAATTAATTAACATGCCATCAAGAAATTAGGGATAGGGCAAAATGAAATTACCAGGGTTTATAATAATCAGGTTTTCTCTCAGCTTAGTGTCAGTGAGACTTGCTGAAATGTCGACATTGAGTTGTGAAGTAATATGTTTTTTAAGTTTAATTTTATTTTTGGTGTCAATGTCAGTAGTTCGTGTGGTAGCTTGTCATGAGATAGTGACATGGAAATTGTTTATTTTTTTCCACTATTTTTCAGTTATTGACACAAACAATTTCCTTTTATTTCACTGGGAAATGCTCTCTAAATTGTTTTAAACTTAAATTTCGCTTCTGGGATCTTCTCACATGACCAGCAGTCTAGAATATATAATTTGGTCAACTTGAACCATATAATTTGAAATTTACATGCCCATCTGCCAATGCCCCTTTCCTTTCTCAGACAAAAGTATCATCATGGCTCATGGACCAGTGCATGACTCGGTGTAATGGTTGTTAATCTCCCTCTCCTGCCTATATCTACAGTATGGGCATATTTTTTTAACTACATAACTGGTGTAAACATGACAAAGATGCATCAACTGATCCTACTATTCGGAGAAAGGACCATTTTGAAAATTTTGGCAACTTTAAGTCGAAAATAACCCAGTTACATATATCACATGATTAAACTTATTCATTTGCCTGTGGCCATTAGGAGGAAGAAGAATAATGTGAACCACAAGTTGAAACAGGGAGTCACGCATCAATGTACCCATCGGTGTGCCAGAGTGATTCTTCTGTTAAAATTGGAAAAGGCGGATCGTGGAGAGTATGAAGTTTGGTACTCACCTCGAATCTGTCGGAGTAACTGAATATGACAATTACTCCTGAGTTGTTCTGCAGAAATTGCTGCACAATTTAGCGACATCGTGATAATCCTATAAGGGGCATTTTAGCAGTTCAATGAGTGCACTAAAACAATCCAAATTTGATACTTGTCGGATTTCAGATCTGAAAGAGTAAATCCATTTATTTATATGCATGTTAAAGTGTAATCACATGTTTGCATGATGAAATGAAACGATATGCTTGGACATTCATGCATGTCATGTGAAATGAACATTAAAAGGCTTTTAATTGAAAGTTAATGTGATTAGGAGTTAATTGGCACAGGTATGTCTGATCACGAGATTGCATGGGGCAGAAGAAAGCTAGACTGCTCTGTGTTAATTCAAGAACCTGTTAGAACCCATTATCAGGTCTGAGATAAATAATAGACCCCATTATCCTCTCCAAGCATTCCTGATTATTGCCAGTCCTGATCCCTTGAGATAATCCCCTCTTTCGTCCAGACTCTGTGCCTCCCTGTAGGTGTAACCCCAAGTGATCTGTTTTCATTGCCACAGTAATAATTTAGCAGGATTTGCACGATGACCACTTGTTGTGCTGTCCTATTTTATCCCAGAGGCGATAATTTACACAATTAACCTACCACACAGGCAAGGCTGTCTTTTCACCTGCCTGCAAGGTGTTCTTCCTTTCACTGTCTGGTATGTCTGAAGGTGATCTGGTATGGAGTGACTATGTTGTTCAGTATAATAGGGACAAGTACCCCTCCTCTTCAGTCTTGAAGATCCTTAGAATGGTTAGAGGGCCCTACAAAGTGTTGGATTAAATGCAAAACAAGGTAAGTGCAGGAGGCAAGTTATTTCCATGTTATGAGATGTGATAAACAGTACTTTTAATTGAACAGAGGCACAACAATCACTCTTCAAATAGTACTCAAGTACATCTTCAATGTTATTTCTATCTTGTGAGATTTAAACGTTGTTTCTATCTTGTGAGATGTGATAAACAGTACCATACTTCAGGTAAATCTTGAATGTTTTTTCTGTCCGGCGAGATGTGAGAAACAGTACTTCAGGTACATCTTGAACAGGCAATTTTTAATAATTCTGTTTCAAGTAAATAAATAAACATTAGTACAGGAAATTGCAGAATTCGGAAATGTTGTCGATTTCGGGTACAGTTGCCTCATTCAGAAGCAGAAAGATTGCTGGAAACATGCCTTTTTGGTTTCCAAAGCCTGGATAACAGGACAAAC
Organism: Hanleya hanleyi; assembly: GCA_036873755.1. Lineage (NCBI taxonomy): Eukaryota > Metazoa > Mollusca > Polyplacophora > Lepidopleurida > Hanleyidae > Hanleya > Hanleya hanleyi. The sequence continues at coordinate 85,170 of JAVTVY010026385.1, read as the reverse complement.
ACACATTTTCCCACAGGTCTGCAGGGAAAAAAACGCCACATAGACAGTAGAATTTCGGAATGCTGGGATTGAAAAAAATTGAATCGGAGCTTTGTATTTGAATCCCAGTTTTGCAATATCGATTAAGTTTAGTGCTTCTGTTTTTATGTTACCATATTGGGTATGCATGTACATGTACATGTATATTTTATAGTAGGTTCAACATTGTATTTTGATATTTTAGTAGCTATAGTGTTTTTTTCTGACACAAGCTAAAATTTCACAAAATATGGTATATTTCATTTAGATTTTTTTGTGGAAGTCAAAATATGTACGTGGGGGGTGGAAATGACCAGGAGGAAATTTTCAGTTTGGGAATCTTCGGGAATAACATGCCCACAGTCTGGCTCTGTGACCACACAGGCAGTCATACGCACACAAATCCCTTGTGCTAACTCCTTGTGATAAAGAACTTAATCAGAGTAATCTGACAAAAGATTTTCATCTTGGGATTTTATAACAACCCAGGTTTTGTGATGGATAAAAGCTAAAATATACCTCTACAAAAACATCATGTGCTGCTGACCTGAATAGATGATTAAACGCAGAGAGGTTCTGTGATATGATTAGAAATCTCTGCCTATTAAAGTGCTCACTGTGGGAAAAGATGTATGAGGATTTCCCAGAGTTCTTTAAATGATTTTAGTGGTTAATCTATTATCTTAAATGGCAGCCGCAGTGCAATGGATTTTTCTTTTGTTTGTGCATATATATATGTTTTATAGGTAGAGTGTAGATCTCTGTCCCAATATATATATATTTTATAGATAAAGTGTAGGTCTTCTGTTCCCGAGTGGGTCCTGTATGAACAGATTTTGCACATTGCCTTTTATTTCTGCATTGGTAATCTCTAGCGAGCAATTAATATGTATATTTTCTGCATAAATTTGCGTCTTGATGTACATGTACATGTAGTAAAGCAATGTTTTGTGAAAGTTATTGCTATAAAACTGATACTGATATAGCCTCAACCCAGTTAAAAGTTCTTTCAGGATAAAACCTTTGCTTCTGACCGAGTTTTATTCCATAATAACAGAAAACAATGAATCAGAAGTAGAATTCATCGACCACCGCCTCCCTGCTTATAACACATGATGTGACATAGTTGCACAGTAATATTGGTATAGCTCGTGTTCCTGCATCTTCACATTTTCAATTTAAATACTACACTAACGTCCCGTCATTTACCTTGACTTAACGAATAGAGTAAACTGTTCAGACCGGGAAACGCACGTGATGTCATATAGCCAATCAAGATAGGAGCTTGCCAACACCGAGCAGCTAGGATTTTCTTTGATGTCTGCCCGTGTGATCTCCAAATATGGCAAGTGATGGGTGTATTGATGTTAATTTCCTTCGAATAGCCAATCAAATTTGAATTTTAAAGAGGTCATACATTGCACTTCTCCTAATATGGACCACGGAATATTTATAGCGCTATGACATCACCAGACCTGTATTCTGATCAGATAATGTGTTACGTTCAGCCAAGGCAACACGTGTAGTGTTAGACATGGGTAAGTGAAGATGGTGTTCCTGCAGATTGAAAGCAAAAATCGGTGTTGCATCACGGAAGATGACATGATGCTCGAATTTGAATACTCGACCTGTGAAACGTACATTCAATAGTCCATTGATGGGTCACACCTAACGTGCCTTTGTATTTCGTTTTGCATGTGTGGAGACTGTGCAAGAGTCTAGTGATAGGTTAGTCCCAGATGAGGGTCCCGATGGGTCAGTCACATGAGGGTTTTGATGGGTCAGTCTCATGAGGGATTTCATGGGTCAGTCCCATGAGGGATTTGATGGATCAGCCCCATGAGGGATTTGATGGATCGGGCCTGTGAGGAATTTGATGGGTCAGTCGCGCGAGGGATTTAATGGGTCAGTCCCGTGAGGGATTTGTCGAGTCCGTCCCATGAGGTTTTTCATGGGTCAGTCCTGTGAGGGTTTCAATGGGTCAGTCCCATGAGGGTTTTGATGGATCAGTCTCATGAGGGTCTTGATGGGTCAGTCCTGTGAGGGTCTTGATGGGTCAGTCGCATGAGGGATTTGATGGGTCAGTCCCATGAGGGTTCCGATGGATCAGTCTCATGAGGGTTTTGATGGGTCAGTCCTGTGAGGGTCTTGATGGGTCAGTCGCATGAGGGATTTGATGGGTCAGTCCCGTGCGAGATGTGATGGGTCAGTCCCGTGAGGGTTTCGATGGGCCAGTTGCGGGAAGGATTTGATGGGTCAGTCCGATGAGGGTTTCATTGGGTCACTCCCATGAGGGTTTTGATGGGTCAGTCGCGTGGGGGTTTTGATGGGTCAGTCCCATGAGGGTTTGATGAACCAGCCCTGTGTGAGATTCAATGGGTCGTTCCATGAGGGTTTTGATGGGTCCGTTCCTAGAGGGATTTGATGGGTCAGTCCCATGAGGGACTCGATGGGTCAGTCTTGTGAGCGATTTAATGAGTCAGTCCTGTGAGGGTTTTGATGGGTCATTCCCATGAGCGAATCGATGGGTCAGTCCCATGCAGGATTTGATAGGTCAATCCCATGAGGGATGTGATGGATCACCCCCATGAGGGATTCGATGAGTCACTCCTGTCAGGGATTTATTTTATGGGCCAGGCCCATGAGGAATTTGATGGGTCACTCCCGTTCACGAGGGATTCGATGGCTCACTCCTGTGAGGGATTTGATAGGCCAGTTCCATGAGGAATTTGATGGGTTCGTCCCGTGCGGGATTTGATGGGTCAGCCCTATCAGTGTTTTGATGGGTCAGCCCCATGAGGGTTTTGTTGGCTCAGCCCTGGTGAGGGTTTTGATGGGTCAGTCCCGTGAGGGTTTCGATGGACCAGTCCCGTGAGGGTTTCGATGAACCAGTCCCGTGAGGGTTTCGATGGATCAGTCCCATGTGAACTTTAGATGGACTAGTCCCGTGAGAGTTTCAATGGATCAGTCCCGTGAAGGTTTCAATGGATCAGTCCCATGAGTGTTTCGATTGGGTCCGTCCCATGTGAGTTTCGATGGGTCAGTCCCGTGCAACATTCAATGAGTCAACCCTGTGCAGGACTCGATGGGTCAGTCCCATGAGGGATTCAAGCACGCACTCTCTCAGAGTTTAACACCAAATCACCAAGTGCTCTAAAATCCAGCTCTCGTCTGCAGTGAACCATAAATATATGAAAGAAGTTTTGGTGCATTCAAGTATTGAGGATGTAAGAAAACCCTGTGTGTGTAATGCTGGAAAGGTGCTTCAGTTCTACATGTACATGTACAAACAAAAAGTTGATTAGGTCCTTGAAAGATATTTATCAAGAAGGGTGGGAATGCTGTTGAATTAGTAGAGGAGTTTGTTGTTCTCTCAGTTTGATCTAATATGTCAATTGACGAAGAACTTCCAGTATATGCATTAAATGGATAAATTGGTAAATTGTCCATATCATTTCCAACCTAACGTCCTTCAACTCAAAGAAGACCCGTTCGCATGACTTCAAATTGCGTTTATCGAGAAATCAATCTTTATTACAGTTTTCGTTTGAATATAACAGAATCTACCTGAGACTTTATTCAACTGAGTCGAAAGGAACAAGCAGTGAATGCCGCCAATTCCATTTCCACGCTACTAGTCTGAAAGTAATGCCTTTGTCATGACTCTTCCACGTGGAAAGTGTAGCACACTAGGTTTTCTATGGCAGTCTGCGAAGAAGGTCGATTGATCAATTTCTTGTATTTCATTTTTAAAAAGGGGTAGAAATAATGAGGCTATTGATCTATTTATATAGCGGGTATTTGCATGTCGTTAAATCTATAGAATGATACAGTTATCACACGTACCTGGGTTAAAGACTAGTATCTGTAGTTAGTGCTGCATTAAGTCCTGTCATAGACCTGGAGTGAAATCACAGGTAAGATGGGCTATACATGTACTGGTCGTTTCTTTATAGTACGCTGGATATTCAATATACCTGTAACCTGTGTGTACCAGTAGAAAAGATGAAAAAGTAATCAAAATTAGCCAATTCATGTCTAGAAGGTACGGTACAGTAATTACCCTAATAATTTGATCACCGGAAGTGCACAAAAATGACTTGTATCTGGAAATATTGTTCATGTCACCAGCTACAAAGTGTCATATTTTGTCATTATATGACTTTTCTTCAATTTGAAAGAACAGTGGAATGTTACCAGGGTCGTATACAGGCCGATTACATACCGTTTATCGGCACCCTAATTAACAGGTCCTAGAGCAAAAAAGCCCTAATTAGAGGACGTAAAAAAAGTTATTGGCACCCAACAAAAGAAACTAAAACCAGACGAAGCTATTTTTGACGATATCTAACCGTGTATTTTTTTGCTGATCAACTGTTGAACGCTGGAATGTTTTGTATTACCCTCTCGCATCAAGCAAATGCATGTTGTTGTTGATTTCAGTGGATATCCCCAATTTAATGTGTTACCTCATTCTCATGAGTGTCGTCTGTTCAGCCTACAGGTACTGTTAGAGCTATAACACGATGCAGATTTGCCTAGAGCGCAGCTCTAAGAACAAGGTGCGGGTTCGTTGAAAATCATGCAAAAACATGCAAAATCTAGGGATTCTCGAATGACGACAAGAGCGAGCGTCACTCACACAATGCCTCGCTGTCGACCTCAAACTATGGGGAAATCACACAATAGAGGCAGTGGGAGGAGCTATGGGGGGGAAGGATGACTCGTTTTGTAATGGTGCCCAAATTTAAAAGCTGTATTTGCCCCTGGTTGCTTTTTCTTACTTTTTTTCTGTGTTTGAATAACGAGTTGGAAGTGAACTTCCTGTGATTGGATATATGTATCTATTACATATATGTATAGAAGATACGTTGTGTGATTTATCAGTAATCAAATTTGGAGAAAACATGGTTTTAACTCTTTCTCCGATCTAGCCATTGGTTTGGCATTATATAGGCTAGGTTTACATTTTTTAACGGGTTAGCCACATGCAAATTGATTGTGTATTCATATCCGGAGCATTGCCAGATCTATATACAAAGTTTTTGAGATTGTGTAATCTGACGGGCTGCTCCTTTTTCGGAATATACAATGTTACAGTGTAGTTCTCCTGCTAATTGCACTGATGGCTAATATTAATGCCAATGAAATCCTCCTGGTATCTCAAACCAAAGAAAATTATCCAGTGAACTGGGAAAGTTTATGAATACTAGTAATTGAATTTTTTTATATGATTAATGATATAGGGTGATTAATTTCTTTTGTTCCTCTCACCAATCTACCATTCTGACATTTTGTAGCCGAGAAAGTAATCGCTCAAATTAATACCTCTTACCTTGCTTTTATTGTGTACTCGAGAGACAAAAACATGACATGGGTGTCATTGTGGAAATGTTTTATTGTTAACCAGGTTGACGTTTTCAGTCATTGATTTATTCGAAAAACAAAGCACTCATTATTCAATTGTTGCCAAACTGGGATTTGACTGGAAACATACTTCATTTTGTCTCCTGACATCTCAAGTCTGTAGACCAGCATGTACAGTATAGTCATCTATCAAACATTTCCCGCCAAGAAAAACAACAATTAAAAAGTCAATATGCCTATTGTTCTCAATTGACTCCAGATTCCAGGTTCTCGCGTAATTTTTTTCCGAACTTGTCAGATATATTTTCCTCATTTTTTCCCTGTTCAGTGCTGTCGGGAAGATTTAGATGTCCGTTGAAAGCAGATTTCTCAGCTGATATTAAAAAGTACAGAAATATAACTTACATATACACGATAAACATGCTCATGTTGTGTTTTCCCTGAGGGCAGAATAATTAACCTGGACTTTTATAAACATGACATGCAAGTCCGGAACTTGCGGTCGGAGAAAGAAGCAATGGGTAAGAATTTAAGGATATGTGACATTAATATGGGAAGAACTCCTTTGTGTGCCATGGTAATGAAACCACCTCCGAACAGCGCATGTCAGCTGAATGACTATCGTCTGGCTACAAGCCCTGCTCGCAATTGAAATTAACATGCTCTCAGCGTTAAGATTACTCCACCAATACAAACCTTTTTCTATCACTTTAATAACCTCATTATTCATTAACAAAATATCTCCGAAAATCTGTTCATCAGTAACCCACACTGGTTTCACTGATAGCAAGTTTATGTTATTGATTTTTGTGTTTAGCATAAATATACTAACTGTGTAGGGGTGACAGCTTGTTGAGCAATCATATGTTGACCGTTTAGCTTTGTCGCTGAACGCAAATCAAAGCGCCAAATAATTGTTCTAGATATAAGGTACATGTTGTTATGACAGCATGTTGTTAGGACAGCCTTTCTGTCATTTCAGGCTAGTTAGCAAATAAAACAACGAACCTGCGGTTTGTCAGTCAGTAGCCTCTCTCTCTATATCGCGGTACTGTTTGGAATGTACCCTTTTCAAATAGAGAATTGACCAATCAAAACGTCAATCAGATCTGGAGACCACACCGAATAGCTGTCTTATATTCTTTGAAACTGTGCTAGTGCATTTGACTGTGGTCAGGGGTGTTGGACCCCTGTTATGAGGATGGTTACAGGGCTCGAAATGGCGCCCTGCTATTGGCGAAAAGCAGGCGAAAATTTGCCTGTCGCAGGCCAAGTGAAAATTGACCGGCTAAAATAAAAAAATCGTGAAAAAATAGCAGGCGATAAGTTTTTAGGCGAATGAAATGCCTAAAGATCGACGTTCGATATTGAAAATATTCGTACTGCCAAACCATTACAGCAATCTTTGTACGTCAAAATGTTTTCGTACGGCTCGAAGTACTGAACTGGCGCCGATCCGATTGTTGTGGCAAGTAAGTCGGTCCGAAGTTGTCTCCCTTGAGTTGTTGTGTGCGCGCATGCCTGACGTTATTACTTCCGCATCCGTTAACAACATCCGACAAGCGAGAAGCCAGCGTGGTATTCGATGCTAAACGCCTAAAACATTGCACAAAATACTGTCAAACTGTCCACGGTTAAATCGTGGGGATTCAGCTGGTTGAACGCGAAACAAACGATCATAAAAGGCGGACACACGCTTGTTACGGAGGTCAATTTTGAGTTGTGCGCCAAGTATGAGAAGCAGATACGTAGCACTCGGAACTATCAAAACGCATGGATAATCGGTACAACGAACGTGAAAAAGCACTCAATAATCACTCATTCGAAGGGTGATCCGCATAAGAAGGCAGAATCAGTAGAAAGAGATGAAGAATTCAGACAACGTGGGGAATCACCAGCTTCTCATACTGTTATCGGCCAGAGTTTAAATAAACTCAAATCCCAAGATGCAGAAAAAATTACTGAACTGTTTGACATTGCATTCCTCATAGCAAAGAGGAAATTGCATTCACAAATTTAATCGAGTGCCCCTTGATCGAAGTAACTTGGAAATTTCGAAAAACTGCAGGTCAAATTTACTAATAGCAGGTCATCTAAGGTTTGGCCTGCGATTTTTACGTATCCGAAGAAAAATAGCAGGCCATTGCATTTTCTCTAATTCGAGCCCTGGGTTATGAAGCTGATTTTGTTTCTTAATTCAAAACGCGCCAAATTTGATTTTTCTTCAAAGTTTGCATACTGAATAATCAGCTTCGAAAAATTGCAATGGTCAGTTGCATAAAAATGAAGATCTCCCTGCCCTAGTTTGGTACATGTATTTTTGATATTTGAGGAAGGATCTTCCCTTGTTGCAAAGATATAACACCTCAAATCAAATTTATATTACGGTAATTCCCCTAATAATTTGATCACCGGAAGTGCAACAAAACTGGCTTATATCTAAAAATATTTTTGATGGCACGGTCTACGAGGTGTCACATTTTGTCATTATGTGGCTTTTCTTCAATTTGAATGAAGAACGGGAATATTACTTTTTCTCCGTGTTTGAATAACAGAGTTGAAAAGTAGACTTTCTCTGATTGAATTATTAGGGGAATTACCGTACCACAGTTTGATTATTTGTTAGAAACAAGGATGTTTTTGATGTGAGGGGGATTCCCCTAGAGTTCTGTTTGTGTTGTGAGAATCTGTTTGGAGTCCTGCAAGCTTTGGCCAATGTCAAGCTGTGATGAGGCTGTTGAAGCAATATTCAGCATGGTGAGAGAGCTTTACCTTTAGAGTTGTCTCCCCTGATCTGTTTCAACATAAACGGGACTATGCAGCTCATCTGTTGTAATCAACATATTTCTTCTTTGTCTTTTATAATGAATATATATATCTTTCTTGTGATTCTTTAATAAATGGAAGATTAACTCCATTGATTAAATAAAAAAAACCAAAAAAACAAACAATTCTGTCAACTAACAAAATGTTAGAGATATAATACAGTATGTTTATTGCATGACTCATAAAATAGTACAAGTATGGCAAACAACATAGTTAATATGCTACTACCCTATTTCTTATGGCAAAATTTAACTTCAGGCATTTGCGGAGAGAAATTCTGCTAATTTCACTAGCTGTCTGTTCAGTTCTTGGGATAAATAACACATCCATACCACAGTATTTAGACTCAGTTGACAAAAAGATGTTGTTTTCTTCTGCTTCAAAGTCTAAAAATACTGAAATACTGTTCGGAAAATTAGGAGAAATAGGGTATAGCAACTTAATAATTTTTAGGTAGTACATGTATGGATTCAACCAACAGTGTGGATTAGTGGTAATTATAGAAAAAGATAATCCGTGAAAAGAACATTGAGTTGCAGGGATATTAGAAACTGGAGAACGCTATTGGTAACATTTTTCTTATACCACTCCTTTATACATGTACCTACATATGTATATTATATAGTTTGACCACATAATTATAAGTCGAACAAATATATGACATTGAGCCAGCAGCAGTTTAGAAGTACTCAGCGCGTTACCTGATGGACAGTTTAGGCTGAGCCTAGCCCTGCTACTTTCGAAGTCGAATTATGACAACTGAAATTTTTGAGTTGAAAAAATGAAGCTTATTTTTGAGTTGTAAGCTTCACTCCTCATGATTGAATAAATATGCAGATTATTTATTTATTATGTAGTAAAAAAAATGGAGAAAAAAAATAAATTTTTGTTTTTTCTTGATATTTTGCAGGTGTTGACAGACAACGGGGGCTATGTTATGAAGGGGACTCGGGGAAGCATGTCCAGTGGACAGGTAGATGACACAGACCTGGACTGTTCGGTGCCTGAGTTCGATGATGTATTTGGCCTGTCCAGCGACATGCCTGCCTGCCCCGAGATGTTTGACTTGGATGATGTTTTTCCCGACCTCACCGTAATCAGGTAACTATTTGCACGATGTGGCCCTGTGACTTGATGAGGTTAGGAAGATCACCTCTCTAAACTGGAGGTAGAAAAGGTCATTTTTGCCCAACAAGTCAAGAATATATCGAACTATGAGACATCTACCATAGGCGACCATGGACATAAATATCTGCATCGGATGGTATTAAGAAACAATATGTTGTCTATCTAATTTGCATAAAAACAGATGGCATGTTTGGCATTTCCAAACAGCCGTGTTAATGGAGAGTTTTTTTTAACTTCGATCATTCTCAAACATAAAAAAACACATAAACTTACTGTTATTAAATGTCAAATATAACCTCTAACAAAAATTTAGCATGAAAAAAATATGTGATGTGACTAATCATTTGATTGAGCCTTTAACGAATATTTCAAAATTCCAGTAGTGAATTGAATATTCATGATAAAAAATATCTGTATGCCACTTAAAATCCTGGGATAGTTTGTATTCCATTACATGCAAAACTATTCCTTTCCAGTTTGGATTCCCGTGATTGCCACAAAAATCAAAATCTGTGAGATTTTTAAAGAAACACAATTTCCAAATGTATGATCATGAAATGAAGTATTGTGATTTGCTACATGTTTGCATGCGACAGACTAATTATTGGTGGCAAGTTTTCAAAGGAACTACACTAGTAAAACTTTAACAATTTTTTGTAAGAAACTGATTCATGTGAATTTTTTTATGTAAGTTTGTCTGTTACTTTTTAGAGATGCAAAAAAAAAGTTAATGCCATATTGCAAATATCAATTTTCCATTAAAGCTGCATATGATGGTGATACCTGTACATGTAATATCAGATAATGATATGCCAAGCTGTGACAGTTGACCCTAAACTGTATAGAGGCCAGGTGGCTCAAAATTGAAGCTTATCCCTTATTAAGGGGAGATAACTTTTCAAGTCTCAATGTATTGCCCTTGAATGACTTTCAATGTTGTTGGGCTTCATGTTGTTGAACTTGTGTTTATATAATTTTCCCGATCGGTCGGCACCAAATTGCTTCCTGGCTGTGCCAGTAATATAACTTGTGTAAGATGTCACCTTTTTTTATAGTCTCGATGATAAGTTGCCGTTTTTATGAAGTGACTATTCTAACAAGCTCACATTTGACGTCAAATGCTTGGAGTATGTGTGAAGGAAGCCTGAAAAAAAAAAGATTTTATCACCCGTCCCTGCTTCATTACCTTTGTAGGCTTTCTCTACCTGTTTATACAACTGGTCGAGAGTTCAACTGTCCTGTTGACATACACGTCCTCTTATTACTTCCCATGAGTATTTGAAATTACTTCAGCTAGGATTTGTCCTTGTTTTTTTGTGGACAGAATTTTTTCAAATAAACAACTTTTTCTAGTCCTTTGAAATTTATTTGGTATATAGTTTGACGATCTGATATTTTTCGGTAAACTGCATGATCCAATATGGCTGCCATGGCCTTACTATTCAGCCATGCTACTTAAGCTTGTGAATGCAGTCACTCAAAAAATATTTATCTGTTTGACATCAAACTTGGACAGTGGAATAGTATGAGTGAAAGGAGGACTTAGAGTTGTTTTTACTCCTCAGCCCTACGGGCTCAGGAGTATTGTTGTGGCCCTGGGGATGTGTCTGTCCGTCTGTCCGAGCCGTATCTCGATAACTATTTCTAGGAAGTTCATGAAACTTACAGGTTATGATCCTTTTATTTTTTACTTGTGCCTTTGAGACTTTCAGGTTTAACCGGTCGTTAATTATTTTTTTATGATTTTTTTTATTTTTCTACCATTTTCCAGTCTCCTAAAAACGGATCTACAAGTATGCATACATTAGCCCTACTTTTATACTGATTTACATACTCTTACTAGCTTGTAGCCAATCAAGAGCTCCATAGTAAAGTTGTATTTCAGCCATTGGTTCAGTGTAGTGAATGACTGGTCATTGGTTTGGTCTAGAAGTCTATATTCAGTCCTCGCCATGAGCAAAATGGTGGGAGAGTGCCAGATCGCTCTCCTTAATCTGGATGGGCGAGTGATCGCTCATCTAGAAATCGCTCTCCTGGGATGTTTAGGGCGAGTGATTGCTCACCTAAGGCGAGCAGTGTTATTTTAGCAGACATTTTGGTATTCCGTTGAATCTTGCAATAAATAAGACAATACATAAAATACTCCACACGAGTGTTTGATCTATATTTGATCCAAGTCACAACTAATACATACTTATTTTCAAGTCACATGTCTTCAAAACTTGCACACAACTTGCACCATATATAGTTGACATACTGCCGACTGTCTGCCTCCACTGTTCTGTGACCGATATGTAACTGAACCGCCGTGCCCCAGCTTTTGAAAGTTTTCAGTTCTACCCGGTTCCCTTTAAGTTGTTTTGTACTGCCGGTATGACTGTTCTGCCATGGTAATGCTAACAATGATGTGGAAAACTTCAATGAAACGCAAGAAGGTATACAACATCGCAAGTCAAGGAAAACCGCCAACTGACCGCAAAACTGGCGATCTTCAAATTAATCCTCATCTATCCCACAGTGCATCGCTGGGCATACGGTTGTGTATGTCGCGCGGTGAACCGTGGGATAGATCAGGATGTAAATTGGAGATCACCAGTCTTGCCAACTGACGACTGTTACCAGGTTACGAGCCGGTGACGTCGCGTTGTTCTACTGTGCATGACAGTTGTCTTACTTCTGCTTCCTTTGCAAATCGAAACCGCAACCACGAAAACCAGTGAAAGATGACGAAAATACTGCCGATATAGACTGAAGAAATAAATATTTTTCTCTCGGATTTGGAGGAGCGACAAATCGCTCGCCTTGCGACCTCTGGGCGTGTGTGGAGGAGAAGGGGAGCGATCGCTCGCCTTTCATGGCGAGCACTGATATTCCTCTGCATATTCAGTAGTACGGTATTGCCAGACTAATTGTCGTATCCCTACGCTGTTGAGAAAAAAATAGTCCAACTTTAAAACTGTGAAAATCGACTTGTTATTTCGTCTAAAAGTTCTCAGAAAGGATTTGAACGATAATAAACGCCTGTTTTATCGGAAAACGGCAACTTGTACTTTGTCTTGTAACAGAATTGTAGGAACCTGTGAGATTCTGTCAAAAACGAAAGTACGGTAATTTCCCTATTAATTCGCGATGTAGTGATGAAACTCACCACTCCAAAAATTGGCTACTTTCGAATTATTTGTTGAGCCAATTCTAGAAAAACGCGAGTGTTCGAATTAAATGTCGCGCCGACTTTCACGGAGAATCCAAAATGGCGGACCGCTTCGCCGTGGTCGTAGTGATCGTATTTATTAACGTGTATTAACTTTGAGATCTCATCATAGTTTCCATAAAATGCAGTGTATGATGTCAGAAAATCTCCTCTATCCTGATAAAGGCGTCTAATTTTATTCGAGGAAGTCAAGCATATTTATCGAGTGACAAGTTCAGCACGATCATGCAGATTTTTGAGCTGACGTCCGTAAATTCGCGTCCATAATAACATCGTAAAAGTAGGCCAAAACATTGAACGTATTCCTTCCTTTTGTTCAGTATTAGCTATGATCTATATTATGAAACCTAACTGACATGGAATTGAATGAATATTCTATATATATAAAACTATACACATATTAGAGTATTCCATGTTCGAGTCGTTCGGTATGTCGACGTTGTTGTTGTGAACCCTGAAAATGAACCAACGGCAAATTTATGTAGGATTATATCACGAAGTTTTAGACAGATTAGCGGACTGTCATAGACTTTTTGGTCTTCATTGTGCATGATTTTACACACACCATCCAGGACTTGAATAAATATCCCGGACCTATGACACGAAATTAATGTAGAATTAACGGCGGATTGTACAAGAGAACCGAGTGTCAGTCGGCAATACACGTTTCGATTTGTTTGTTTCAAGTATGAGAATATCTATTACGGTACCGGTACTGTAACAGTTTACTAAAAGTATAGGTCGAAGTATGATATCGTTCTGAATATTAATTAAATACTGTTATGTTCTCATCTCCGAAACTTTACCTAATGCCATTTAAATGTTTCTCAAATTTGTTTAGCATATAGAGTAATGGAATATTAGCGAGTAGCGATGTTTTGATTCTTAGTGTAAAAATGCGCGGTGTAATTCCAAAGAATTTTTGATTGCTGGAATTTTGGTAAGTTCGTGGGTATTCATAAGAAATATTTTCATTCACAATAAAATATTTAACAAAACCGGAAAGAGTAAGTCTTTATGATAACCGTATTTGAACAAAACAGAGCACATGCAGAGATGATTGTTGTCGGCGCTTCACATCGCGAAATTTGTTTGTGTCCCCTTGTGGGAAAACTGACGTTTGTCAACTGTGTGATTTCCTGTCTATGTTTCATTAAACGATAGGTGTATTTTGTTAAACTTTTTCATTTTAAGTTTATCTAATTATCTAAATAAGCAGGTGTGTTTTGCCTTATGGCCAGTGTCACAGTTATTGAATTTGGTGTTATATAAGCTCAACTGAATCACAAACTCAGTATTACATATTTCTCAGACCCTAAAACACCGCCAAGTAAAATTTTATATGAGAAAAAAAATCTAAACAACACTAATATCGAAATTACAACCGCGGCATGCGATTGTTGATTCCAGGTCAGATCGATAGCCGGCTTCATCTGAAAATATATTAGCATAAAATGTATTCTATTTAATCACCAACGTATAAAAGTTAAAGGGGGCATGAATTAATGAGGGACGATGAACCACCGTAAAGACTTGAACAGAAAAGGAGCGCCATGAAAATTTCCTTAGACCGTGTCACGTCGATCACCGTTGTCGGTGATTTTTATGTTCCGTTCAAACATAATTCATTCGCATGCAGTTCTGCCTTCTCGGAAAATATTCACCGTGTTTTTCAAATAAAGGAATGCTGGTTTAAAGAAAGATATTTGATATACGAACGGCTGGAAAGTGAAGAATGATTCAATAGCGGGCCGTGTGCAGACACTCGACCACGTGCGGGGACTACCGTATATATTTTTCCCGACTGCGGCGAAACGCGATCAAGTTAGGATAAAATTACAGGACTGCGGAGTTAATTGAATCAATTTTATTCCTTATAGACTGTAAGTAATAGTAATTCAGTCTGATTATATTGTACCATTCCCTGTTGTTTCTCTGCGCTTACAAATAATAGCATACGCCGATATACTGTACGAGATTCTAGTAACACATTCACTTTACTTTCATCGACACGAACTCCGTGGCGAAAACGGGAGTGTTCGAATTTATTGTTTCACGGATATTGAAAATGCTCCCGTGTTCGTTTTATTAGGATGGACAAAATCACGACAGCGGAAAAATCGGCCGTTTTCGAATTAAGTTTGGAAGGTGAATTAATAGGGAAATTACCGTAGTCAAAAACGAAACTAGTGCCCATGTGTTTGTGCTTCCTGCCAACACATCCGATGATGGAGTTGAGTTTTCAGTTGTAAAATGAACTGTGGTCGTCGGCCAGTACAAGCGGTGTCTCGCATAACAAGTCCTCTAAAATATACTTCATGGAAGATAGCGAAAGGTATGGCCAACCCAATAAATCAACGCAAACATCATCGTCGTCGTTGTTGTTGTTGTTGTTGTTGCACTGACGCTAATGCATTACCAACGGAGATTCGTCAGGGGAGTTTCTATCTCACATTATGATGGGATGTGATTTTCGGCTATCGGAGCCAGTTTTTCTTAGAGAAGTGAAATTCTCCACAGTATCCATATGTAATTTGTGCATTTTTATTCTGAAATTTGAAGGAAATCTGTTCAGGATCAAAGAAAATCTCCAATACCTCCCGTGGGTTTTTTTTTTTTTTTTTTTTTTTTCAAAGCACAATGACGTTGGGCTTGCAATGTTGTAAAATTGTGACTAGGCACTATGAAAATAACATGTGAGGTATTGGAGGTTTGTTTTGATTCTGAATAGATTTCCTTCGAATTTCAGAATAAAAATGCACAAATTACATAGAGGTACTGTGGGGAATTTCACTTCTCTGAGATGAACTGGCTCTGATATTTAGCCGGAAATCCCATCCCATCGTGATACAGCTCAGTAACTATAGCCGGTTGTAGTTATTTCTTTCATCCTATGGGCCATGTGTAACATTTAAAAAAATTATATTTTTTTTCTTAAAAATATATAAAACAGGGGTTGAATTGTGAATAATATTGTGAATATTTTTTAATAATAATTGTTTGTTTCACGTTAACATCAACTGCTTGACAGGATATGGGGCAACAGATAAACAGAGGACAAATGGACAAAAGACCCGTCCGACACTTAGTTTCAGGCCAGGGCAATAAGATCACAGCTGTACATGTTTTTTCCCCCCCTGTAGATATGTGGATACCTTGTCACTTTTTATACCCCTGGATATATAGTTGAGGGTATACTGGATTCCGACTGTCTGTCCATCCGTGTGTAAGTGTATCCATCCATTCATCTGTCTGAGTTGTGGCTTGGGTTTGCTTTTCGCATGCCATAACTCACTGCTATTTATCCAAACTTATACACCCATAAAAACATCTTGGTCTAGACTGTTAAGGGGCTGAGGAGTTGTAGCACCGCTGGTGTGTCATGTTCAGTAACCTGTGGAATCCAATATGGCTGCCATGGCCACCAAGTCCTTAACCCCTATTCAGTCATTCTAGCTAAAATTCAATCTGATTAAAACTCAGACTTAATAACCGCTCCTCTATCGAACATGTTGCTAATTAAGATCTGGGACAGTCCGTATCTTAAATCTGTCGCGCATGTCAGACTGGCGACCAATCACAGTTCAACTTGAACGGGCGAATAGGTGCCTCTCCGCTTACCTCTGTAGTGAACGAGGCACAGAAAAATTCAACCCAGGCGGCTGACAAAGTTCTTGCTGTCCATGAGCAATCACTGAAGATTATTATTTGCTCGGATAGGTACCTATTCGCCCATTGAAGTTGGACTGTGATTGGTCGCCAGTCTGACATGCGCGACAGATTTAATACTGTCCCAGATCTTAATTTGTGACATGTTCGATAGAGGAGCGGTTATTAAGTCTGAGTTTTAATCAGATTGGCTAAGATTGTGACTGCAATAACACAAAAATGATTTGTCTGATTTACATCAGACTTGGACGATGGATGGATGGATGGATGTACTTGGGCACTCCATCGCACCGCGATGGCCACAGGTCATGCGAACACGCCATGCAACCCGTACAATGGGTTGCTATTGAGTGAGAGGATAGCTGGGATTGTTTTCCAGCAACCTACATAATCCAATATGGCCACCGTGGGCTTGACCCATATTCAGCCCTGCTGCCTAAGCTTGTGACCGCAGTAACTCCAAAACGATGTCTGACATCAGACTTGGACAATTTGTTGGTATGAGTAAGAGGATGGCAGGGGTTCATAGATGTCAAAATATTCAGTTTTTTCTCCGTGAATTGAGGTTTTGTTCAATCAATATTCAGTTTTTACCCCACGGCCATTTTGGCCTCGGGGTATTGTCGTCGCCATGTACGTCCATCCCGTCCCGTCCGTTTCCGCATTTTAGGCAAAACCGCTTCAGACACAACCAACAAATTTCGAACACTTATTTAACTAGTGCTAGGTCAGGCGCCTATCGGAAGTGACTTCCCTCGGCTTATATTTTACAGAGTTATGCCCCTTCACAGATATTTTGATTTCTATTTCTGTCCTATATGCTTGAATGTAACCAACTATATCTGCAGAACTGTGTTCGATACAGCTACTATATTTTGAAAACTTATTTATATTGTTGTATTCTAGAAGCCAACAAAAAATTACTCGCCTCAGCCCTTATTCTACAGAGTTATGCCCCTTTTTGGGTGCAGTTATCTCTGATTTTGCGACATATGCTTGAATGTAACCAGTTATATATAATTAACTGTGTTTGGTACAGCTTCCAAATTATGAGGAAACTTTTTTATCCAGTTGTAGTCTAGATGCCTACAGAAAAATTAGTTGTCTTGGTCCACAGTGTTCCCACGTGGTCGGGAGAACCGCGAGAAGTCGGGAAAATGCAAAAAGCTGTTCACGGCCTTGAAAAGTCCTTGAATTTCATTCTTGGGGTCGGGAAAAATAGCATCCATCCATAATTCATGCAATCTCCTGCTTGAGAGATTTATTTTTGCCGAAAATCAAAATCTCTAGAAGTGTGGATGTCGTGACCTTCGCAAATGGATGGCCTCACTCAAAATACACATAAACTGGTTTGGTAAAATGCGTATTACGTCAGCACTTTTGCAGAGCTAGTTACTGTGCATGTCAAGAAGTATTTGATGACCCCAGTCCATTCGTCTCCTCGTGGGTTC
Source organism: Hanleya hanleyi (assembly GCA_036873755.1). Lineage (NCBI taxonomy): Eukaryota > Metazoa > Mollusca > Polyplacophora > Lepidopleurida > Hanleyidae > Hanleya > Hanleya hanleyi. Next base: position 67,500 of record JAVTVY010026385.1, on the reverse strand, counting down.
GTCCGTTTGTGTGAATCGCGTACCTGTCATTCACTTCGTAAGTTACTACAGTCTGATAAAACTGGTGTTGATAATTGTAATCTTTATTGGTAACGATAATTTACACAAAATATCTCCTCCAAGCAGCACGCAAATTGCGGGGTTTACCGTTTCCAGGTGCAACGTTTTAAAGGGGGATAACTCCGCTCAATACTTCTACAGCACTTGTACACAAGTTGTCTCCCTTGGTATTTTTTCTAGCTTTGTTGTGTTATCAGTTCTAATATTTTTTTTTTAACTTGTTCAAACGATAGAAAGATGAACAATTATTATGAAATTAATTTGAGGGATTTTTCCAATCAAGATTTCCAGAACTAGAACACCGGACATTTCAGACATTTCATTTAATGTTGTTTTTTTTGTCTTTGTTTGTTTTTTGTTTTTTTCATTCTGCCTTTAGCCTGTATGACAAAAAAGCGCAATAAACCTGATTCTTTTTATTTCTTTTTCATAGTCTGGAAAAAGACTTGATAGGTCTTCAAAAAGGTATGGAAAAGGTCTGGAATTTTGAAATCCCCAAGGTGAGGGAACCCTGGGTCCATATTTTATGGAGTTATGCCCCTTTTGGGCGTAATGATCTCCGATTTTGTGATCTGTAGTTGAATGTACAAGTTATATCTGCAGATCTGTGTTCGGTACAGCTGCTAAATAGTATTCTAGAAGCGTACAAAAAAAATCATCGTCTTGGCCCTTATTTTATGGAGTTATGCCCGTTTTTGAGTGTGCTAATCTTGGATATGCTTGAATGTAACCAGTTATCTGAAGAAATGGGCTCAATACAGCTACAGCTACTTATTTATCTACAACAGTGTTCGAATTTAAGAAAAATTTGAACCAGTCCGCCGGACTGGTGAGCCAAAAATTTAACCAGTCCGCAAATATTTTTACTAGTCCGTTAATATTAAATAAAAGATGATCTGAGAACATTTGTCATCATTTTGTTCTCTGTCATGGTTGCTACGAAATAAGAAATTAATAATTGTGCATTTCTTGAATTTCTTGAGCGCGTGTGAAGATAATAACATACGACAACCCCCGTCGGCTAGACTTTGACGGCGACCTTGACTGCACGTGTCGTCGCGAAACACTGCTTCAACAAATGCCATTTCAAGCCAAGAAATTAGTAGATTTCTTTCGACGTTGATGGAGAATATGTTTAAAATTGTCCTGGTAAACATGATCAGGTCGACTGAAGCGTAATCATGTTGCTGATTTCTCAATTCTCGACCTGGAAGTGGGTGCTTTATTTGCTGAAAAGATCGTCAACCTGCCGCCATGCATTGCCATGCGCTGCATTACAATCACACTTTACGGTATGCTGACACTGTTCGCGCCGCTTTACGGTTGTTGTTGTTGTCGCAAAACGCGACCGTGGTCGTGATTTCGTTGGAATTTGCTGAATTTTTTTTAGACTCACAGGATTTATTTTAGATTCGGTCGGGTAACCGAAAACAGACATATCTTTTACAAATTGTGCGGAGATATTCAGAGAAATAGTTTACACAATGAACTGAGAGTTTTTTTGTTACCAGTCCGACGGACTTGTTGTTCAGTCACTCACACCAGTCCGTTTGATTTTTTACCAGTCTCGGACTGACGGACAGGTGCCAAATTCGAACTCTGTACAAGTATTCTACAAGCCTACAAAAAATTATTCATCTCGGCCCTTATTTTACAGAGTTATGACCCTTTTTGTGTATTAATCTAGATATGATTTTGTGATATATATATTCTTGAATTTCGCTGTTATATATGCAGAATTGATGATAATCTCTAAAAAGAACAATTCTGGATGATTAATATAGTCATAATATGTTGCACATTCTCAGCATATTTTTCATATGCTTAGGGGAAGCCGAGGGGTTTTGTGAGTCTCACCCTCATGTTATAGAAGTGTATCCCCATGTTGTGTAATATTCTAATACTTTAACATACGGTAATTTCCCTTATAATTCACCTTCCAAATTTAATTCGAAAACGGCCGATTTTTCCCCTGTCGTGATTTTTTCCATCCTAATAAAATGAAAACGGGAGCATTTTCAATATACTCGTGAAACAATAAATTCGAACACTCCCGTTTTCGTCGTGGAGTTCGTGCCGCTGAAAGTAAAGTGAATATGTTACTCAGAATAATTTCTGTACAACTAAATCGTGACTAACGATACGCGTTGACACAGAAATAAAATACAAAAGTTCAGTTTTTGTGGTTGCGAATTCTCCATATATCATAGAACTATGATCAGAAGTCCCTAACCGGGTTCTCATTAGCAGGAGGTTGGAGGCGAAAATGCCTGTCAACTGGCCATTTTGAGGCACCTACGAGATCAATAGAAAAAAAATTGACGGCAATTCGAATGATATTTTCGTTGTCTCATTTTCTTTAATAAACAGATGATATGGAAGGACAAAGATATAAATGTTTTCCTCTGCTTGTCCCTGTCAGGGCTTCGGCGTAATAGTTAGTTTGTGCACAACTCCTATGTCGAGGGAGCCATTATTTCATTTCTTCAGATGTGCATGATGTGTCTCATACATTTTGACTGCAGAAAGGGAGCAGTTGAGTATTTCATCTGTGCTACGGGGGGATGTCAACAGACATGGATGCTGGTGTTTTATTCACTCACCAATCCAGAACAACGTTTCCATGTAATAAAATGACAGACGTCAATGTTTCCAACAACATGATAATCCAGTTTATAATCAACGAGGAATCAACTTTATGGAGCGGACGAACATAAAATATGCACCCTTGCTGGGTCAGTCACATTGACATCTCACGAGTGACGTTGTAGACAACCGATCATCATTGCAGGAATTTAGAGGTTTAGTTTTCATGTATTTTCAATCCTTGACAAGCTGGACATTTCACTTTTTACTTCGTGTTTGATGGATAATGAACCAAACGTCGGCATCACGATACAGATTTAGCCGGGAAATATGGTCGACTGACTGCAGGCACGTGTCGCAATACTGTCGGGCTACCATCCCTATTGCGGTAATGGAAACTTCCACTGACCCGGTGTTGTAATCCCACAAGGCTTCCCGACGAATCGAATTGGAAGAGTTCACTTTCAAAATAGGGAAGTAAGGCACAAAAGTTTTCAACACGCATATCGCTTTTCAACAAAAACAACGCGAGGGCAGATTTTTCTTTCGTTTCGTAGACCATATTTTCTTTGTATTTCATTCTTGAAACTTGCAACTCTGGCGGACAAATTCACGACCTACATGTACGCAATTTAATGATAACTACACATGGACTGTTTGCAGTTGAAGAAAAAGAAAAAAACATCTACCGCGACAGATGGCTGATAAAAACTTTTGGGTTGGTAGCTTTTCGATGGGGAGGGCGGGTTACGCCAACTGACATGTTTTAAGGATGGCCCAGAGTCTTTTAAATGAACCATGATAGAGATATCAAACATAATACACGGTTATCAATAGATCACAACGATCACGGTGAAGCGGTCCGCCATTTTGGATCTTCCGTGAATATCAGCGTATTATATAATTCGAACACAAGCGTTTTTTCTGGAATTACCGCGACAAATAATTCGAAAGTAGCCAATTTTTGAAGTTGCGAGTTTCATCACTGCATCGCGAATTATTAGGGAAATTACGATAAGCTTTTTTTTTGCCAGAATTGAGTTTTTCTTAAGTTTGCTGTGATTCTTGGCATCTCTATCGAGTTTTTAAGTGAATTTACTGCCTATTAACGGCTGTAAGATGTGACTTCTATGAACCATTCAGAACGCCTGGGCCATCCTTAAAAATATGTGTGTTGGGCGTGCGGGTTACGCCCCATCCAAAACCTGCCGACCCAGAAGTTTTTATTGGCCATCTGTCAACGTAAATGTTTTTTTTCTTCTTCAAACAGCCATGTTGTTGTTGTCATCGTTAAATCGCGTAAGTCGTGAATTTGTCCACCAGAGTTGCATAGCTGGTCAATATAACAGAGGTAGAATATGTTCATTCAGAGAGATTTGTTCGATATCAAGAAAATTCAAGTCAAATAGCTGACCTGTAATCAGATATAACTCTGAGATATCCTTTCAGCTTGCTGCTTTTCAGACAGTGACGGTCTTCATGTTTTGATGACGTAATACACAAACTAAATCTCGGAAACCTCTGCTCGTTTATTTTTTGGAAGCCTCGAATGCTTTCTGCAATGGTTCCCGACTGGCGCCAGTCTGTATGAAGGAATTGAATGCTAACACGTGGTCTTCAGACGGAAAGTACACGAATGTGAAAATGGAAACCTCGGACGTTGGCAAACAATGTTTTTGGAGACTGGCATTTGAAAAGTTGTTGACCAGAACTGAATAAAACTGACACCAGTATAAAGCAAAGGATCTGAAGTAATATACAAGAGCATGTTATGGCCACAGTAACTGAAAACAGCACAAAAACTCCACCGTGAGGCACGTGTGTAGATTGCAACAACAGCAACATGCCTTTACTTTCGGAATGAAACGAGACCACTGACATTCTTGTGAGTAAATCTCTGGACCTCAATAGTTGTATGTCTCTCTAATCTGTATTTGGAAATTCTTGTAGGCAATATTTTGGTAGTGAAAATGGTTCACATTTGGACTTTGACTAAAAATATGCAGACTTGTTCAAAAAGTTTCAGGGGCCAAATGGCGAGTAGTATGTAATTCTGCAGTCACCAAAACAGATTTACGGTCGCAAATGACGAGCTGGCGACCGGTTCAACCCAGCACCAGTGAAAAATACCCATCGAGTTAGGAGTGGATTAACAGATAAACAAAAACAACAGCAAATTGGATATCAAAATTTCAGATGAATTACATTCAGATTCGTTCAAAATTAAAATGGCATATAATTTTTCCCAAGACAGCACAACAGGCAAAGTAGAATCCAGCGGTATGAAATTTAAGAAAATGAAAATGGATCATTTCCTCAGAGATGTCAAAAAATACATTGCCGATCTGCCTGTATTGAGACCTGAACAACAACAACAATGCGGTCGACCACTTACATTGAGTCACACATTCAAGTCAGTTTATTTGAGGTCATTTTAACTTTAATGGCATTGTATTTCTTGTTTATGTCTGTGGCTCTCGATTTTGATGGTGAGTCAGATCTCTGACTGTAAAAACCAATACGGTATAACATTTTGTGGGACAAATAAAGGAATTTCCTTATTTTTTTTTGTTGATGTTGCGTATCTGTTATAAATCCATGGCAAACTGTCAAAGAAAATAACTCCAGAATTAAATCAAAACTCATTAATTCATGATAGCTGCAATAGAAAAGAAGAACTGCCCACATCCTCACCCGAAGAAAGAACAATATACCATAACCTGGGGTGACTTTGAACACTTTTTGAATTTTTTTTTTTTAAAGTATTATAAATTAATTTTTGAAAATGCTAGATATTATTATAATCTTGAAATCCCTCCTGGTGTCTGACCGAGATGCAGGAGATTGGTGATCATCAGATTAAAGCTTTTTCTTGCTTTTTCTTCATTTTCACTTGTTCAAAGTCACCTCATTGTTGGGGTGACTTGGAACAATGAAGCCAAAAAATGCATTGTATAATGTTTTCTACATCTCACTTGACCCAACATATGATTATAAGTTTCACAAGTCCCTGCCTTTCTGGTGAGTTACTGTGATTTTTCCATCCAGTGGAAAAAGTGGAAAAATTGAGGTACCGGTATTGTTAATGAACTAAGAACCAAAGAAAGAAACAGAAGTCTATGGCTTGTTCATATTAGACAGAAAAAGACCCCAGCTGGTTACTTACAACACCACTTTTGATTCGCATCTGCAAAATAACAAGAGCCATTCTGAATGTGTTAAAATTCACCCTAGGTCCCAGTAGTAAAAAACAACAAAACATTTTCCTACCACCCTACCCACATTACTGAAACAGGGTCGGGTTACGCCCAACACACATATTTTTAAGGATGGCCCTGGATGGCTGGGATTGAACCAAGTTACTGGTGCCTGCCAAAGTGTCAGGCACCAGTGTCAGTTATTACCCCTCAGCCCATAGGGCTGTGGGGTCTTGTCGTTGCCATGTACGTACGTCCGTCCGTCCTAGCGTCCGTCCGTCAACACATTCTTGTCCGCTGGATATCTGCAGATCTATGAAGTCGGGCCTGACCAAACTTTGGTGAGAGCTTCCTAAATGTTGACTGATGAAATGATTAGAATTTCAGATGGCTATGATAATTTCTTGATTTTTATTAAAAAAAATTTATTATTTATTGATGGCTCAGCTTTTGCACTGTTATCTATGCCCATCAACATGTTCTTGTCCACTGAATATCTGCAGATCTATCAAGTCGGGCCTGACAAAACTTTGGTGAGAGCTTCCTGAATGTTGACTGATGAAATGATTAGATTTTCAGATGGTTATATGATGATTTCATGATTTTTAATTTTTTTTTTTATTATTATTTATTGATGACTTCGCTTTTGCACTGTTATCTATGCCCATCGGGAACCCTTGGTTGCATGTTACATTGTGAATTTTGAAGGTTCTCTGATACAAGAAAGCCTGGTCCATTCAAGATTCTCATTGAATGAAGGACAGCATTTTTCTTTAATTTTGCTATTAAATCATTATATTCTACATCATATGATTTATCCTAAAACTTTTGCATGAACCATATTTGTGTCCACACATTTAACTGGTACAACATAATGCTTCAATTCTTGTCACCAAACATGTTACTGTACCTTGGAAATTATTTAAAACGAGTGATTAGGAGAGCCCATTTTTAGCCTGACTGGGCAATTTTGAACCAGTTTGCATACCTGGAGCTTATGCTTATGCTCCCCCGCCCCCCGCTACACTTTCTTGCATGCTGTAATCCCAGCACACCACTCACGTGAAACCGAAGTCTGTTATATACGGTATCCAGGGATTTTTTGCAGGTTCCGATCCCAAACTCCCAGTTCCTTTTCGTAATTCATTATTGAAGGGCTAATTTTTTTAAGTGAATTTCCGCGCAAAGAGCCTGTCATTAATCACAAAACAGAGGTTTATTAACATGAAATTCAATACCCAGCTATGCAATCGGATCGATATTGAGGCTCCCAGAAGCTTTTTCTAGGAGTATTTCCTTCAGAAATCCTTTCAAATTGAACAACTACAACACTTTCGTCTTTTGTTTCATTTGGGCGCCCATATGCTTTCTGAAACTAAATTGGCTCTAGATGCAGCCCTGATCCTACTTGACCGTTTAGGTGCTTGCCTGCAATTCATGTTTCCACGCTTGATATGCTTGTTCAAAAGAAGAGAAAAAACCCGAGTTAGCACTTTGATCTTTAACTCTTCAAACAAGTTTTAAGTCGATATGATTCATAGTTCTGATTTCGAATTTGGCATTGTCAACTTGCCATGAAACAACTGATACTGGAAAGTCCCCTAAAGTCTTGGATTTCGATGAATTCTGAAGTGTTAGAACTCCATTCTCTCCATCCATTGGAATGGTAAGTCGAATAATGTATTCTTATTTCTCCACAGTACTCGACAGACCAGGATTCCTGCTCCTGCAGAGCTCTACTGCTTCGAAGATTTTGAGGGCGACGGTCGATTGGACGACAGTGATGGCGTGAAAGAGGAGGATGTGGCGGAATATTGTAGCACACTCTACTCCACCCTTCAGGCATTGTTACACACGGGAGAACTTCGATGGTAAGTTATTTCATTTGCTGCCTTATCATTTCATTTTGCCTTGTCCTAAGTTCTATCCATAATTCGTAACACATGATCTTAAGTTTTATCTCTAATACATTTTTACAAAAATCAAGCAGCCAATGAGTGATCCTCATTCATATAGCCAATCATATAACTGTAATCACCTCCCACAAGTATCATGCAACCAATGAGCTATCCTCGTTCATCTGACCAATTGTATTACTGTAATCACCTAAAATAGGGAACATGCATCCACTGAGCTACGCATTAATGTGACCAACCATATAACCGTCATCACCTCAAACAAGGATCATGCAGCCAATAAGCTATCCGTATTCATCTAGCCAATCGTATAACTGTAATTACCCTGCACAAAGAATATGCAGCCAATGAGTGATTCTTAGTCATCTGACCAATCATATTCTTGTATTCAATTCATACTAGGATCATGTAGCCAATGAGTTTTCCTCATTCATCTAGCTAAGCATAGGGATGTAATCAACATTGATAGAATTTGTTAGGGTTTACAGGGCAAATTCACTGCATGTGAAAAGCTTGATAAAATATCTAATCGCTTACGAGTGCGACATTTGCAATCTCACCTTCCATCACAATCTATTATACTTTCGTATAAATCATGCAGAACTGACCTTTAAATGGGGAAAGGTATAGTTTTGTAAGCCATAAATGAATAACTTGTCTGTTTGGCATTGCATAAGAAATGTCAAAACTCTTTCCATTGTCTCTATACATCTGTAATATGACTGATGATTCAGCCCCTGGGGAAAAATGTTGCGTGAGCAGTGATGATGATGTGACTAGAATTGAAGAGTTATGTCTCTTGTCATTGTATAATTTGTTACAGTATACATGTGTATATATTGACAGTTTTTCTAAACGGCTTTTAGTTCTGGTGTTTTTTCCCTAATTATTAATTAATAATTTCCGACCATCTGGAGTACAGCATCAGATATTGCTGGGCTATATTTCCCAGACAGGCTTTCTCTGTCTCTTTATCTTGTGATGCGATAAGCCTTTGTTTCCCCTTGGGGGGAAATTTGTCCTGCGACCAAGCTCTTGGCATACTCCATAAAAGGAGAATTGCGGGCCTTGAGCGACAAGTTGTCACGGTAATTCAGCGTTGAGCTTTAAAGTGTGTCGTAGAATATTGGGTGTTAATCCGGGGGATCCGATGTAGGGATGAGAAAGAGAAAATCTTCCTCTTCTTTTGCTCTCCTGGAGAAGATGACATCTCGGAAGAAATAAAGAAATGAGTGAGCTAACTCGACGGCAGATAACATGATAAGGAGTTCCGAGAAGCGAGTGGACACGTAATGCCCCTGGGGGAACTTTGAGGTGGGAAGTCGGATGAGTACTTGGAAACTGAATTAAGTGGACGGAAACGATTTGAACTCGCTCGAGCTCGCCTCTAGGGCAAACAATCTGGCTTAGTTGGCTCACATAATCCTGGGAAAGTAAGGAACTGAGCAGCATTTAGAGCTGGGAGTCCTGGTCGCTGCTTGGGAGTAAGAAATACTGTGAAATATGTTCAAATTACCGACCATATTATCAGGGGTCCTAATAATTTGGATTTTTATGTAGCCCTTCGGGCTTGTTAAAACTTAAAAGCTCTTGACATTTTTAATTTGACTCTTCTAACTTGTTGTGTGTTGCCGATTTGCTAAGTAGCTCGGAGTTGCCCACAGACAGGTGAGTGGGCAAGAATTACCCATGCCAATACTAGGTTGTTGCAGGCAGGTGGGCAGATGTTATTTCAACCCCTCATTATCTGGTTATTCTATGGTACGATATATTGCAAATGCATTACACATCACGGAATTAATTCAAAGTTTTCTTGCTAACACTCCCAGGCTAGGTTACTCCAGGAATTTAGACAGGGTTTTGCCATGCCGAGGTTCTTTAAAGATGGATAATTTGGGAATTATGGGTAATTGTCAAATTATTCAGATCGGCTTGGCATTCCCAGAAGAAAGAGTGAGTGTCCACTGCAGAAATAAGGTTTAATAGCAGCAGGATCAACTAGAAATCCCCCTTGGCAAAAGTCTATAAGAAATTATGATGATGAACAATTTTTTTCCATGGCATTCACCTTGACAATTTCTAAATGCTGCGGATAATTGAGAAGATGTAGATTTTGATTTTCACCAATTTGCCGCGAGTCACGTGAAACCCCAGTGATTGAATACATGATTCATTACATGCCAAGAAACAGTAGTGATCAGTGGTTGTCGTTGCACAAAATGTCAAAGCCATTCAGGCCTTGTTTTTCGTTGAATTTTACGGGAATCCAAATAGATTCTCGTAACAAACTTTGTGGGAATTCTATGCTATCATTTCTATACAAACTGCTAGAATGTTACTGGAATCTGTTGGATTCTCAAAAATTATTTTGCGGGATTCCCGTAGAAAAGCAAGACCTGCCATTCGATCTCAAACCCTCAAATACATGTATATTGTTACACCACACAAAACCCATTGATATTTTTCAGTCTACTCAGTCGCTAGTGAGTGTTGCTTTTTCATATCTTTTTGTCGGTTCATAATATCTCCAGGACATTGTTTGGACAATGTCTCAAATATAAATGCTCTGCCGATTCATGAAAGATCACGCTTGTCGTGCCCTTGTTTATCCAAAGAAAGCGTACTGTCGTACAAGATTTGTTATGAAAAGATCGAAGGTCAAAATGATGCGGAAACAATATCTTGAGTTGAGGTAAATTCTTCAGAGGGCGAAATAATGATTATTTTTAGCTTTCCATTCGGGCAAGTGATATGTTAAAACTTGCTTGCCTTTGGCAGTTTCAACGTCCTGTCTCTTCTGTGTGTTGGCTGACGAAAAGCTGGGTTGCCCCTGGACAGGGGAAGGGTCAAGAAAGACTTGCCCATGCTGATTTTAGGTTGTCCCAGGCAGGTGGATAGGTATTTTTTCGACCCCTGTTCTTTGAACTGGAAAGGCACATTATGTCCTAGATAGCCAATCAAGATACACAAGAGCTGAACAAGATCATACAGCAAGGTCTCTGAATTTGCCAACCAGTGGCCATTTAATGCTTTTCAAATGGGAAATGTTCATCATAGCCAATCAAATTTGATTTTGAAGAGGTCATACACTCCAGCTAATATGTACCACAGAATAATTATACAGCTATGACATTAGTCATTACCCAACCATATTCTCAAGTGAAATCATGTGATATTCGACCAAGGCCTGTTCGGCTGGGTATGCAAAGATGCTGTTGGCCAGGAAGTATCTGGATTGACTTTTGTGATTTGTGATGCTCATCCATTGACAATCTGCAAATGGGGCATATGTGTTCCTGTGATCACCCGGTCTAGTTTTACACATAACATACCTTCTACATTTACTTGAAAGCAACAAACAGGAAATCTTGTTAAAGGAAGACACAGTTCTTTCATGGAGTCGAACAGAATGCTATACCGTTAAATTTATTAGTACCACAAATCTCTAATTTTTGGGGTGGTAGAATCCAGTGATTAATCTTCATAAGGCAAACAGTGGAGAATTATCTCCGACTGTGCTGTTTGTAATTTATTGTCAGAATTCAAATGGTAAATGCGGATTCGGGTCCGTATGCGAAACACTAAGTAGAATTTGGCATCCCTATATCCGAGTGATAAGTTAAGAGTTGATAAACGCTGGATCACTGGTATACTGACCTAATAATTTTGTATAACGCTGAACATTGATTAATGACTTTTCTATTACTCTGAGCTATTTCATTACATCACTAACGACTGGCAAAGAGACGACGGGAAATGATTTATATGAATGGGCTTGTCTGGTTAGAATGGTTACAGCTTAATCTATCCTGGCCAAATACTTTCCATGAAGCTTCTTGATTAGCCAATTTCTGGATAGTCCGACGTTGGCTATTCAGGATCCAAACACATTGTTATCCACACCTGGGCATCTTCGGATGCTGTTCTCACTGATCGGCAATATCACATGATATGATCATGCCACAAATCATCATCATTGTTTATTGTTGATCTCAATCTGACGCTGATTGGTTGATGTAAACTGTGGATCGAATCAGAAAATCCTGTAACCCATGCAGATTCAAACCTGCGACACCCAGAGTAATTCACCCAACCAACAGCACTATATGTCAGCAACTCGGCCAATGGGTCTCCCACACAAATAGGAGGTAGCAGACCGGTAGTCTTGAAAGTGGACATACAATACCCCTCTGACCATAAAACTAATGAAACACCAACCATAGCTGAATACATGAGAAGATATTTTTTTCGTCATTTAGAAAGTGATCGTATAACAGTATTTTTGTTATTTTGGGTTTACTCTGTACACTAGTATTGCACAGATTCTTGTGCTGACAACTGGTCGAGTCCCATGCGTGATTAAAACCAGTGACCACCAGAGTAATCAGAGGGGTATAGTATATCCACTTTCAAGACTACCAGTCTGCTGCCTCCTATTGTTGTGGGAGGCCCGTTGATCCAGTGGTTTAGATCGATGTCCTATAGTGCTGGCAGTTTAATAGTTGACCCTGCATTAAAACGTATGTAGAACAATAGTAAGAATTGATATTATGAGTGAGTGAATACGATTTAACTTCGCTTTCAACTATATTTCAGTCATACTATGATTGTGGGTCCTATTCCTTTTCACACCCGGGAACCCCACGGGTGCCTCAGTTAGTCGCCTCTTACGACAAGCTGTCCGAGGCGCTGAGGCCTATTCTTACCATGACCTGCGGTGTGCACAATGACATCCCAGGTCAATCCCCGGAAGCCCCACAGGGCTTATGTAACAAAACTAAGCACTATTTTATGATAATTTATAACCACAAAACTGTGTGGACCATGCTGTAGTCATCATAAAATTAGCTTCTAAAATAACTTTTAAGCTCTTTTAAGAACTGAACATTGGTAAAGCGCTGAGGCTATTCCATTAAATGAAAGGCTAAGCCGATAAAACTGCTTTAAAAGATTGAATTCTGTGCTGTGTAAGACCAGAGACATTTATAGCGGTAGTAAAACCAAGTACTATGGATCAGTTTTGTTAAAAACTTTATATGCTAAAGTAACTTGTTTGTGTATAAATCAGCCAATGATGTTACATGACCAACTCACAAACAAGTCCAAACTCGATGCAAGTATGGTTATATCATCAGCTGATCTTTGCCGCATGCCAATTAAGCTGTTCATAGCTCATCCATACATCAAGATTTAATTAACTGTCTGATTGAGTACAATTCTTACAAAGCCACAATTAAATTTACGATGTCTGGCCGTTGTCGGACAGTCGTCTAACTTAATTCAGACACAATTTCCAACCCAGCAGTTCATATGAAGCATTGTGGGCTTTTGAAAATTCTGTCTGCTTCGAATTCCACATGAGCATTTTGTTCGTATTCTGGATTGCTATCAATTCCCCGTTCCCACTTTAATTTCTAGACAATAGGTTCGCGTCTTCAACTCGCCAGGTGATGTGTGACTCCCGTGGTACATTTGTGGTTCACAATCTTTCTCTCCTGCCTATAGCTACAGCATAGGGCAGATTTTTTTGCTATCGAAAACTGGTGTGAATATCATTGGTTATAAATATTCTCAATATTGTAGCCCTATGGGGCTTCGGGGGATTGACCTAGGATGTCGTTGTGCACACCGCAGGTCATGGTAAGAATAGGCCTCAGCTCCTCCGAGAGCTTGTCGTAAGAGGCGACTAACTGACGCACCCGTGGGATTCCCAGGTGTGAAAAGGAATAGGACCCCACCCGTATGGTTGTCGGGTGTGAAAAGAAATAGGACCCAACGTCGTGATATGATTGAAATATTGTTGAAAGCGACATTAAATCATATTCACTCACTCAATATTGTAACCAGAAGAGGGAAACTTGGTCCGTTGGGACAATTTTTTTGTCTAAGAATGAACTTTTCTGCTCAACTTTTCCATTCAACAACCAGAGGAAACTTTTAGACATTTAGTACAGAGCCAATCCTGTTTGGTCAGTTTCTGTCTATTTGAGACTCACAGAGCAAAGCATTTTGCCTAAATCCAAATTTGCAGCTTGTCCATCTCATTTTTCTTACCATATTAAACGTTTTAATTTTTGCCCGAAATGAATCTACTCGACTTAAAAAATTTTTGTTTTGTTTTGTCTCATCTGAATCTAAGAAATATCGGGCAGGGGATATGCGAGGTCCCGTCTCCTGTTGAACCTCTCCTGGCACTTCAGACAAATCATCAATTGACAGGTGGGATTGAGAATGAAGGATGGGTCTGGAAATTGTGTGAGGCAATTGTCTATAGCATCTAGGCTTTACTGGCATCATTCATTAGATGTCTTCTCTCAGCCACATCTAAGTCTTTGCAGATTTATACTTCTCATTTTGTAAATTGGGATATCACCTTATTTGAGGATGATATTGTTTGACAATTGTTTCTGTTCTGCGGCTATAAACAAGTTGTAATCACTTTGACTCTTTTCCACGAACCTGGATTTTATGTTCTCTTTAAATTTTTCATGGCAGACACATTACCGCATATATTTCCAACCAGTAAACCATTCGACTGCTGGCCTTCAGTGCTAAAAGGGCCATGCAAGGTGAAGCGGTGAGAAATGTAAGGTGATTTATTATTTCTCCTCCGTGAAAGTTATTGAAAAAGCGAAGTGTTTCATCCATTAACCACACAATGTATCCATGGTAGTTGTGTGAAACCCTCGTGAACTAAGTGTAAAGCTTGGCTTCAGACTAACGAGTTCTTGTTGACATGGACTTCAGAAGCGCTAAGCTTGGATAATTGTTCGGATGTGTGACCCAGTCTCCAAGCTATATACAGGACAGATTGCAGATTATATATCACACTTGGGGCTACAGTCAGAGGAAACGACAAAACCCTTGCATCCTGCTTGTCCCTGGGTTTTTTTTGCAAAAAATTAGAATGGATATGGGGTTTTTTTTGGCGAAAAAATTGGAATGGATATGGTTACAGTGCTCAGGTTAGGGAGATCCTGCTCTCTAGAATATAGGTGAAAAATGTTGTTTGTCCTTCATATTAACTTTTGATTCATTCTTGACCAATGTGCCAAGACTGCAGGCGCATTAATCTATTGTTCCTTGTTCTTAAATTAATTTGCCATTTGAAGAACCAGTCAATGTTGTTTCTATAGTGGACAAATATTTGGCCTATTATTATGCAAATTAGATAGATGACAATTTTTGTTTCTACAATTTGATGGTGTTATATATGTCTGTGTGTGCCTGAAAGGATTTTGCTGAATCTCTTACGTAAACTGATTTATTTTTTACCTCCATTTTAGAGAGTGGAATCGCCCCAACCTGTACAGTACAGGAAATAAGTGAACACCATAGAAATTGAAAGCTGACCCAATTTTGGTACATGTATTATAATTGCCCAATATTTTGTTCATCTAGAGCAAATTACGGTAATTTCCCTATTAATTCGCGATGTAGTGATGAAACTCAGCACTCCAAAAATTGGCTACTTTCGAATTATTTGTTGAGCGAATTCTAGAAAAACGCGAGTGTTCGAATTAAATGTCGCGCCGACTTTCACGGAGAATCCAAAATGGCGGACCGCTTCGCCGTGGTCGTAGTGATCGTATTTATTACCGTGTATTAACTTTGATATCTCATCAGTTTCCATAAAATGCAGTGTATGATGTCAGAAAATCCCCTCTACTCTAATTTTATTCGAGGAAGTCGAGCATATTTATCGAGTGACGAGTTCAGCACGATCATGCAGATTTTTGAGCTGACGTCCGTAAATTCGCGTCCATAATAACATAAATATTTTCATTCACAATAAAATATTTAACAAAACCGGAAAGAGTAAGTCTTTATGATAACTATATTTGAACAAAACAGAGCACATGCAGAGATGATTGTTGTCGGCGCTTCACATCGCAAAATTTGTTTGTGTCCCCTGGTGGGAAAACTGACGTTTGTCAACTGTGTGATTTCCTGTCTATGTTTCATTAAACGATAGATGCAATCAAAGCCAAGATATAACGAGTTTGAATGAGGTATTGTGAAATTTACAGGACGAACAAGGGCCACACATTAACACACAAACCCATAATACTGCAGCGTTAATTTGAAACCCCTTTCAATTGCCTCTTGCTGGTGAATCGCGTATCCTCACCCAGAGCTGAATTTGGGCTTCCGAAGGGACAAGGTATTCCCCAGGCAGTCAATTCAATGTTATTACACACGATCTCATTTGCATATGAATAAGTGTCATTTCCAGTCTGGGTGAAACTTGCATGCTGCACTGGACTCTCCTATTTCACTATATATTTCATGCTGTTCAGATTCTCTCCACTGGAAACTGAAACATCTTGTCACCCCTATCCTGACTTTGGATTCTTCCATTTTATGTGGTTTCCTCTGGAGGACAAGCTGTGCTGAATGGGGAGATAGCTGGACAGGCTAAAAATAAACTAAACACTTCATTAGCAAACTATCCCGGTACTCAAAACAATGTAGCCATTGGCAATTTAAATATCAAAGGAGACCTGCAGCAAATGCCATTCATGTGGAGGCTTGGTGTTTCAGTAGGAAATTGAGGGGCACTGGAAACATACTATTATGTCGTGCGATGTGAACACATCGTTTCAAGTTTGTTTCCTATACAGTGAACCTTAATAATGATAATAATAAAAATACGGCCTCTTTCACGAACATGCTATTAGATATTGTATTGTATGTTGAGTATTATTAGAAGGGAGAAAAATCAGAGAACCTGATGAAGAATGCAGGACGAGTCAGATCGATCACCGTAATTCTGTAGGTTTGTTTACGGTCAAATATACTTACCACATGTGGTCTGCGTAAATACCTCACCTTGTCGTGTGGGTAATAACACGGACCTATGGACTGTTAGGGGGAGGGAGGGGGGGAATGGATGTTCTGAAAGAAAAAAGGAAACCCTTTCACCATTGTTTGTGATCTTCCAGGCTTGTCGATACGTTGTCATGCACAAACAAGTGATGCTCGAGAATTGTAGTCCAGATTTTTTATTTTTAGAAATTTTTATTGATCAAAATACTAAAATAAAATCAACGTTAAATGTACATCCTTCCAAAAGGCTTTTCATGATGGCTCATTTTTGACGTCAAATAATGGTCGTTTGATTGTCCACTTCACGTGAAAATATAACGAATAGCATACAGCATACCGAAAGGTTAAATCGCATCTTGCTTTCCGCAAACGAAGAATTCAGTTGCTGTGAAGAAATCTGATGCAATTCACCAGCACACACGTTACAACTTGATATCTCCGCGGGAACGTCACCCGACAAAGTTTGAACTCTGCTCCCTTCCAGTGCCTCCTTTGAACACGGCCCAAGTGCCTCCCATACGAATAATACAGGGCAGGTCGGGCAGGTAAATGGGGGTCAGCGAGGGGTTTAGCATATACGACGAACAAATATATTAACGTTGAAGATCTCTCAAATTTGTTACTTAAAATAATGTGTGTTTTTCGAATAAAGAAATGCTGGTTTAAAGAAACATATTTGATATACGAACGCTGGAAACTGAAGAATGATTTAATAGCGGGCCGTGTGCAGACACTCGACCACGTGCGGGGGACTACCGTATATATTTTTCCCGAATGCGGCGAAACGCGATCAAGTTAGGATAAAATTACAGGACTGCGGAGTTAATTGAATCAATTGTTTTCCTTATAGACTGTAAGTAATAGTAATTCAGTCTGATTATATTGTACCATTCCCTGTTGTTTCTCTGCGCTTACAAATAATAGCATATGCCGATATACTATACGAGATTCTAGTAACATATTCACTTTACTTTCATCGGCACGAACTCCGTGGCGAAAACGGGAGTGTTCGAATTTATTGTTTCACGGATATTGAAAATGTTCCCGTGTTCGTTTTATTAGGATGGACAAAATCACGACAGCGGAAAAATCGGCTGTTTTCGAATTAAGTTTGGAAGGTGAATTAATAGGGAAATTACCGTAAACGCATTTATTCAACTTCTTAAGATGATATATTACTTTCCAAAGCTACAAATCGGGTGTATGTCACGTTAAGAATGGACCAACATGTCAACATCATGTCAACATCGGGACATGGCATCAGGACACATCACCATGATGTTGACATCAGGACATTATCAATATGATATCGACATCAGCACATTGTCAATATGATGTCGACATCAGGACATTATTAACATGATGTCGATATCAGGGCATGTCGACATGATATTGACATTGGGACATGATGTTGACATCGGGCCAGCGAAGTACATGTATAGTGTTCAGTTCTATCTTGTACTTCATAGCAATATTGCTCTCAGAATTCAGTTACTGTGTTAGGGAGAAAAAGGTCGTTCCTGCTAATAATTTTTAGATTTATTCATCGTAACACTCTGAAATCATCAGGTGACTTAGCAGTTGTCATCTTCACACGTCCAAGTCAAACACTACACATCGCCTTGACCGGTTTCTCTTCAGCAAACACTTTGGTGATGTCATAGCTCTATAAATATTTTTCAATCTATATTCAGGGGCTAAACAGACATGTCCCCGTATGACCTCTTCAGAATTCAAACTCAGCTATTCAAAGGAAATGTATGATTCCTGTTTTAGAAACAACCATCGATTGCCATATTTGGATTTCAAAGAAAACCCCTTAAATAAATTCATGGGAATGGCAGAATGTTCGTTTAGCCTTTAACTTGATGGGCATTCGTTAACATCAATGACATTGTTTCTATTCCACCCCATGTTCATTTTTTCGAATGACATACTACAGGAAATGGAATCAGAACTGAGAAAAGGAAACGTATCACACCGGATTCACGTATGGACATGGCTGTCTAGTCCACTCGGCAGTTTTTCACTACAAAAACATGGGGTCAAACAGCTGTAGTAGATGTACTTTTCTTTTCTTTAAATTAAAATTTGGATGGAAAAGGTTGCTCCCAAATATGTTTTATTGTCCAACTATTTTCCATTTTCGCATGCAGTCTGCTTTCCAGGTGTCAGCAGTTGAACCCTCCATGTATTGCTCCCACCTGTTGACAGACATTGAGCTACAAGTAGATGGTGTGCCCAAGTAAAATCAAACCAAACCAGAAGTCTATACCTTTGAGCAGTCTGTTTTTGGCTCATCCACTCCGCTGCATGTGTGGGTTTCATTCAATAAAGCGATGGACTATAAACGAATCATTAAGTGGGCTGTGTTTGCAGGTTGAGAGGGTACATGTATATAGTACAAATTCCTTCTGGTTTTAGGCTGTTTACTCCATTCTTGTTACCAAAAACACACCTCGTATTTTAGAGGTCCACCATCTGCAGAATTGCTGGTTGTTATTCACTCTTGGTATGAATTACTTTCAACAGAGTTCCCACATGTATGTGCTTGAAAACTGAGAAATTTTATATTGTCAATTTCCAGGCCCTGAAAATGAAACCGGTGAATACAGACACCTGGGTAAACCAACCAACCTCTAAATACTGACATTATCTTGGGTACCAATATTTAAATTTAAGGCATTTTGAACCTTGATGCACCAGAACCCTGTCAAAACTTACACTATAATCTGGCCCCAAGCATGGTCGGTTTACACAGGTTTTGCTCTACTTGATATTTCCAGATTCTTGTCTGTCTGTCCTGGAATCTCCTTGAATTTTATCTTTGATAAAAAAAAATTATTACATTATTGTATTCAAGTATTGAGAATGCAAGAAATCTTTGTGTTTGTAATGTTTGAAAGGTGCTTGAAAGTCCTGGAAAAAAAGTTGATTTTTGTCGTTGAAAGTCCTGGAAGGCGAGAACACTGTTTCAACTCACTGGTTTCAAGGATTTATACTTTTAAGATTAATCAATATTGTGGGTTCTGAAATTATTGTAACTAAGAGCTCAATTTCAGCCCAGAAACCTGGATTTTTCGGAAAATCAGTTTTGGTCAGCAAAAAAGAAAGTAATCTCACCTTGAATTAAACTTAAACTATAATTAGTCCTAATCGGATGTCAGAAACTGCCAAAATTTAGCTGAAACCATCTGACCTACGTGTATATACTTCATCGTTGAGAAAGTCAGCTACATGTAGATAAAATGAAATGAGGGGTTACAAAGTAAACTGAATGCCCACGATAACTGACTCTTGCGTCATACCCTGAAATCTCCTACTTCAAACATTAGAGTGAATCAGCGGTGAGTCGTCTTCTGTTGACTTCAGCATATCCGCTATATTAACCAATTTCGTACGTTCTTGATTAAAATCTATCAAAACGACGACGACAACATCGCTGCAGTTGAAGTGTTTACTCAAAACCTTTCCATCGGGATTAAATCCACTCCTTCCGTTCTGACGATGGTTGACGCTGGAGTTGATCTAGTGTGTTTATTGTTGCCGAACTGATTGATGTTTGTCATTGCTGAGTGTTCGTCAATAGGCCAGGCTGACCAAATTGAATCGACTAAATTTCCGCACAGTTAAACCTTATCCATTTCACCGATATCGCTGGATCTTAGTGCAGTGCAACAAGCTGCCCACAACAAGCTGCCCACAACAAGCTGCACTAATATGGTATTGGCTCGTTAATAAGGTTATCTTTGTTCAATCAATGAGGTCAAATGAATTTTGTTCTTATTGTTATTTACTATGACCTGAGGCTATTGGCAGATTTCCATGATACCCTTCAATGATCAGATTCAACCGGTAGCATTGCCCTTCCTTTGTATGACTAATAAGAAGTCACAAAATTGCTGATGTGAAGTTCTCTCTCGAGGCTGTATAGCTACTGCGTTTGCAGGTATTGATATAGGGGTATTGTTGTTTCTACATTTGCTTTAGCTTATACCCCCAGATTGCACTGCGGTGGCCTAATGGTTAGAGTGTCGGCCTCGTAAGCGGTAGGTACTGGGTTCAATCCCAGGCCGGGTCATACCAAAGACTTGAAAAATGGCATAAGAGGATAGAACAAGGACTGGTTCGCTCGGTGTCAGTATAATGTGACTGACTGCGGTGTTATGTCTGCGAATGTAACAGCATGATATGTCAGTGGGACGGCACTACAAAATGGCAGCATTAGATATGCTCGGTCACATAAGGCAGATGTAGGTCCCCTCCCTTTTCATCCACTTTGTGATATAGCTGAAAAGTTGAAAGGAACGTTAAACCCTATTCACTCATTCACTTGCTTATACCCTTCTTTGTCAACTGCCATAACCATACCACTACAGAGAAATTTCCAAACCTACACCACACACACATCTACTCAAAGAACAGAAATCTGTCAACTATGAGTGATCTTGACAAGTGACCTTGACATGTATTTTCAGGCCACCGAGTCAATGTTGAATTCATCCATCCTAAATTTGTTGTCATCACGATATACCAGATGTCTCTATGAGTTCGCTATTTGAAAATAAATAAATAGGTCTACTGGCTTGCTGGTTTATGTTCTGTATGCCTCTTTCATTGTTAAGGGAACCACCTCTCTAAAATGGAGGTAAAGTAGGTCATTATTGCTAATGAAATCGTGAACATATTAAGCTGACGATAACCAGTCAGAGACAATAGTGGATATATACATGTATATGCAGCAGAAGGTATTGGAAAACAATTGTATCTCATCAGCACATAAATATGTAAGTTCACACATTATTGTCCCCCGCTACTTAGTAGGGGGGGATATTAGAAACACCGATGTCCGTAATTCCGTAAGATTTTCTTGTCCGGACAATAACTCGTGAACGATTTAACCGATCAACTTCAAACTTGGGGTGTGCCTTGACATTGGTGAGAGGACGGTTGGGATTGTTTTTCAGCAATGTGCGTAATCCAATATGGCCGCCGTCAGCCATTTTGGATTATAAGCAGTACGATCTTAGATTTTCTTGTCCGGACAATAACTCGTGAACGATTTAACCGATCAACTTCAAACTTGGGGTGTGCCTTGACATTGGTGAGAGGACGGTTGGGATTGTTTTTCAGCAATGTGCGGAATCAAATATGGCCGCCGTCAGCCATTTTGGATTATAAGCAGTTCGATCTTAGATTTTCTTGTCCGGACAATAACTCGTGGACGATTTAACCGATCAACTTCAAACTTGGGGTATGCCTTGACATTGGTGAGAGGACGGTTGGGATTGTTTTTCAGCAATGTGCGTAATCTAATATGGCCGCCATCAGCCATATTGGATTATAAGCAATTGGAACTTAGATTTTCTTGTCCGGACAATAACTCATGAGCGATTTAACCGATCAACTTCAAACTTTGTGTGTGCCTTGACATTGGTGAGAGGACGGTTGTGATTGTTTTTCAGCAATGTGCGTAATCTAATATGGCCGCCGTCAGCCATATTGGATTATAAGCAGTTGGATCTTGTCCGGACAACAACTCGAGAACGATTCAACCGATCTACTTCATATGTGGGGAGTGCCTTGACATTGTTGAGAGGAGGATTAGGATTGTTTTTCAAGGACGTGCTTGATCCAATATGGCCACCGCCGCCATCAGCCATATTGGATTATAAGCAATTGGAACTTAGATTTTCTTGTCCGGACAATAACTCATGAACGATTTAACCGATCAACTTCAAACTTTGTGTGTGCCTTGACATTGGTGAGAGGACGGTTGTGATTGTTTTTCAGCAATGTGCGTAATCTAATATGGCCGCCGTCAGCCATATTGGATTATAAGCAGTTGGATCTTGTCCGGACAACAACTCGAGAACGATTCAACCGATCTACTTCATATGTGGGGAGTGCCTTGACATTGTTGAGAGGAGAATTAGGATTGTTTTTCAAGGACGTGCTTGATCCAATATGGCCACCATCAGCCATACTGGATTTCATTGGATTTTAAGCAGTTTGATCTTGTCCGGACAATAACTGGAGTACGATTTAACCGATCAACTTCAAACTTGGGGTGTGCCTTGACATTGGCGAGAGGACGGTTGGGATTGTTTTTCAGCAATGTGCGTAATCCAATATGGCCGCCGTCAGCCATTTTGGATTATAAGCAGTATGATCTTAGATTTTCTTGTCCGGACAATAACTCGTGAACGATTTAACCGATCAACTTCAAACTTGGGGTGTGCCTTGACATTGGTGAGAGGACGGTTGGGATTGTTTTTCAGCAATGTGCGTAATCAAATATGGCCGCCGTCAGCCATTTTGGATTATAAGCAGTTCGATCTTAGATTTTCTTGTCCGGACAATAACTCGTGGACGATTTAACCGATCAACTTCAAACTTGGGGTATGCCTTGACATTGGTGAGAGGACGGTTGGGATTGTTTTTCAGCAATGTGCGTAATCTAATATGGCCGCCATCAGCCATATTGGATTATAAGCAATTGGAACTTAGATTTTCTTGTCCGGACAATAACTCATGAACGATTTAACCGATCAACTTCAAACTTTGTGTGTGCCTTGACATTGGTGAGAGGACGGTTGTGATTGTTTTTCAGCAATGTGCGTAATCTAATATGGCCGCCGTCAGCCATATTGGATTGTAAGCAGTTGAATCTTGTCTGGACAATAACTCGAGAACGATTCAACCGATCTACTTCATACCTTGGGAGTGCCTTGACATTGTTGAGAGGAGAATTAGGATTGTTTTTCAAGGACGTGCTTAATCCAATATGGCCACCATCGGCCATACTGGATGTCATTGGATTTTAAGCAGTTTGATCTTGTCCGGACAATAGCTGGAGTACGATTCAACTGATCTACTTCAAACTTGGGGAGTCCCTTGACCTTAGTGAGAGAACAGTCATGTATTATGTTTTATGGATGTGCATAATCCAATATGGGTGCCATCTGCTGTATTAGATTATGTTAAGCTCATCAGCGATATCTCCATTTTCAAATCATACTCTTATCAATGATATAGATGATGAGATATCAGATGAGATATCATCGACCCCAAAAAATCGACCATAGAGGTCCATGGCCCCCGCAGCAGCAGCGCCAGTTATGGTGGATGTAATCCACCATAACTGGTGCTGCTAGCGGGGGACATGGACCTCTATGGTCGATTTTTAACCCTAGTCCTGTCAGCCAGTCCTGTAGCTGGTCGACTTCTGTGTGCCATGCTGTCAAGCAGAGCTGAATTGACTAAAAACCGGCGGCTGTCAAGTCGTTGGATTCGATAAATAAATTGAAGTAATGGATGGTATTTGATGGATGATACATCGTTTTGAACCACTGAACATACATTCAGAAAATATTTGGCATTGTACAGCATCAGAAATATTTAGGACTCATAATTTGGCAAAAATAATGTTCTGAAAACTCATGTGTGAAATTTTATCACGTCCTGATTGCTACCGATAGACGGTATTTTTCTGCTTCATCTCGAATAAATAAACCGTCTAAAATCTTCTAGATGTCATGATACGTATTCCTGGTTACTCTTCGCATAGTGAATATCGAAAATTTATTGAATCTTCCACGTAAACAGGTCAATATCCCGTTGTTTACACGACGTTTGGCTTCGCCATTGAGTTCAAAAACGTTTCCTTCTCGGCTTGATTCCGTCCAATGCGCACGCTTCTTGACCGATAGAAACAGTTCGGCCAATCAGGAAGTCGGGTTTACGTCAGGTGATTAGTATTTTCGCAGGAGGTCATTACAGATTCGGAGTGAATGACATTTTTATCCAATAAAATCGACGTATTTCTACTATGTTCCAGGAATAGCCTGTGAGAAAATGAAAGCAGGGTTATTGCCCTTCAATTTGATGCCCGGAACATGGATATTTACGGTGTGGATGTTGTTGCAGAAGCTCGTGAAGAAGGTGCATTTTTACACGTTTTGACGAACATTTCGGAAGAAACGGCACTCTGTTTCACATTTGTAGACTATCTTCACACAATCAGATGTCTTTTTTAGTAAATAAACACCAAACTTGCATGAAATATTTCGTGAAATAATATGTTTTAAATGGTGTGAGCCGTGTCTGGTTCGATTTTTTCCACACGCGGCTCCAAATTGTTTTGAAAGTGGACCAACTTGCAATGGTCACACTGAACGTATATATCCGGAGTCGACACTGGGAACATGACAGTCTGCCAACGTATATATACGGAGTCGACAGGACAAGGGTTAATTCTGGAAAATTACTGTTATGACATGTAAGAATAAGTGGTACACATGTACATTGTAGCTTCTTTTTTTCACCTAAAAAATTTGGAGTTAGGTGATGGATTAATGAAAAGTTAGTAGCACACTTCTTTTACCTCCATTTTAGAGAGGCAATGTGACAACCAGGGGAGACAACTCAGCTTTGCTAAGTTTATCCACTTGTGAGTTTGAAGTCTTCTACCATTTACTGAATTTGAAGACTTTACCAAGACTAATGAAGGAAAAATAAAATAAATTTGTGAAAAGTTCAATAATTTCAACCCATTCATATACTTCATCTGAAAATATGTACCAAATTTAAGATGAATTCATTTATCCATTAAAACATTAAAACCAAATAATGTTTTTTTAGAGAAGGATGGGACAATTGTTCATTCCAAAGGGCTTCTCCAGCTATAGATGAAATTCCCCAAAAATTGTCATTATTCCTATGTAAATAAATAAACAAATTGCTTATGGATAACAACTTCTAGTTTATTCAGGACGACGTTTCGATACAGGTACTAGTATCGTTCTCAAGTCAATGAGTCATTGTCAAGTCATTGACTTGAGAACGATACTAGTACCTGTATCGAAACGTCGTCCTGAATAAACTAGAAGTTGTTATCCATAAGCAATTTGTTTATTTATCTACCTCCCAACTTCTAAATGCCACTTAAGGAAACCAATTATTCCTATGCTTTATTCCCGGGGCTGAACAGAGTTCCCCGTGCAATTGTTCAGTTAAATCGAGGATACTAACTATGTTTTTGTAAGTAAATGTATCTTGTAATCGGCATACATGTGTGTGTGGTCATATGGTCATCCGCCCATCTTGTCTGGTCCATATCTCTGTTGATATTGGATCAACAACTTTGAAACTCATGGAAGATGCTTAGTTCATTGCAGATGTGCACTGTCTGGTTTAGTTTACGCGTGTCAGTGATTTTTCACAGAGTTCTGTCTCTTTATCCCATCCATCAAAAATTTATTGTCCAGTTCATATCTCAGTTATAGCAGGTGTTAAAAAGAATAGGACTCTAGCCGTGTGGTTTCCGGGTGTGAAAAGTAGGAACCAAATGTCGTGATATGACTGAAATAGTGTTGAAAGCGACGTTAAGTCATATTCACTCACTCACAATCTGATTGACAACTTTGAAAATTACACGGTACATGCTAAGTACCTCGGTGAATGTGTACTGTCTGGTTTTATATCCAATCTGTTGTTTTTTGCTCAAAGTTATTGTCATTTCCCCCCTGCAGTCTCTCAGTGAGAGTCTCCGTCAATCTCACAACTTTTTCTCCAGGAGAGCTTTTGATCGCTCCTATCAGAACTGAAAATACAACAGAGGGTGATATTGAAGAGAGTAGTCACTTCCGCTTTACTCGCATGAAACAAAATCATGGAGGGTGATCAACAGCTACAGATTTTACAAATACTTGAGAGATGCGACCATGTTGCACATTCTTATCTGGGGTGTATCAGGATTCGAATTTAACCAAGGCCACCCCGTGGGGCTTCCGCGGATTGACCTGAGATGTCGTTGTGCACACCGCAGGTCATGGTAAGAATAAACCTCAGTTCCTCAGACAGCTTGTCGTAAGAGGCGACTGACTGAGGCACCTGTGGGGTTCCCGGGTGTGAAGAGGAATAGGACCCTACCCGTGTGGTTCCCGGGTGTGAAAAGGAATAGGACCCAACGTCGTGATATGACTGAAATATAGTTGAAAGCAATGTTAAACTATTTTCACTCACTTATTAACCAAGTCCACCAAGGCTTGGATGCCCTACCTACTGGCCTTGATGCACGCTGCTAATTTCCAAGTAATTTTATGCCAGCCAAGCCTTATAGTGCCCTTAATTCCACCAAATTGACATTGCCCTAAACTTTCCTAAATTCAAGCCCTGCTGTATCTTGAAATTATTGTCCTCCGCCACGAAGTGGTGGGAGGACTTGGAAATGCTAGCCGTCCGTCCTTCCGTCCGTCCTTCCGTCCGTCCCTCCGTCCGTCCTTCCGTCCGTCCGTCCGTCCCACATCTTGTGAACGCGATATCTTGAGAACAATTCGACCAATCGACTTCAAACTTGAGAAGGTGCTTCACATCAGTTAGACAGCCATTGGTGTTGATTTTCACTGAAGTACGTAATCCAAGATGGCCGCCATCGACCATATTGGATTCTGTTCGTCCCACATCTTGTGAACGCGATATCTCAAGAACATTTCCACCAATCAGCTTCAAGCTTGGGAATGTTCTTCACATCAGTCAGACGGCCATTGGTATTGATTTTCACTGAGGTACGTAATCCAAGATGGCTGCCATTGACCATATTGGATTCCATCCGTCCCAGATCTTGTGAACACGATATCTCGAGAACAATTCAACTAATCGACTTCAAACTTGGGAAGGTTCTTCACATCAGTTAGACGGCCATTGGTATTTATTTTCACTGAGGTACGTAATCCAAGATGGCTGCCATTGACCATATTGGATTCTGTCCATCCCACATCTTGTGAACGCGATATCTCGACAACAGTTTGACCAATCCACTTCAAACTTGAGAATGTGCTTCGCATCAGTTAAACGGCCATTGGTTTTGATTTTCACTGAGATACGTAATCCAAGATGGCTGCCATGGACCATATTGGATTCACTCCGTTCCACATCTTGTTAACACGATATCTCAAAAACAAATCAACCAATCGACTTCAAACTAGGGAAGGTTTTTCACATCAGTTAGACGGCCATTGGTATTGGTTTTCACTGAGGTACATAATCCAAGATGGCTGCCATTGACCATATTGGATTCTGTCCATCCCAGATCTTGTGAACATTGGATTCTGTCCATCCCAGATCTTGTGAACGCGATATCTCGAGAACAGTTCGACCAATCGACTTCAAACTTGAGAATGTGCTTCACATCAATTAGACGGCCATTGGTATTGATTTTCACTGAGGTACAAATCCAAGATGGCTGCCATTGACGATATTGGATTCCATCCGTCTCGGATCTTGTGAACGTGATATCTCGACAACAATTTGACCAATCAACTTCAAACTCGAGACGGTGCTTCACATCAGTTAGACAGCGATTGGTATTGATTTTCATTGAGGTAGTATGTAATCCAAGATGGCTGCCATTGACCATCTTGGATTTCACTCACCCATATTGTACCCATCTGTGTTGTGAACGCGATATCTTGATCTATTCCACTCATCGATTTATAAACCTCACCATCCACAAATCCATATACAACTACAGACTTACATTCCAGTGTTACACTACCCATTACTGCTTCCCAAACCTCCTCAAATTGTCTCAACAATTCCAGATGAACGTCTCTTTCCACATACACATATCAACTTTCCAAGCTATATTTAAGGAGATATTGGAAGCGTATATGCTGTATGCTCTCAAACAGGCTATTTGGCGGAGGACCTGCTAGCTACTCAGCTTGTTTGATATATGCTTTAGATTCCCAATGTTCAAATACTTATATTTCATTCAACCATTTCTGTGTTGCCATTTTTCAAACATAATGTTTGTATTTAGGTTGAGGGGTCCATGCCCCTTCTAGGTGTGAAATCGTGTTGGTATTTAACCTGTATAGTTGGTTTCCTCCTTGATTGATTGCAGGACATCCGCACGAACTGTTCAATGTAGGGTTGGTCGGATAACCAAAGTGTCAGGCATTTTGTTTATCGTGGAGGATTGGTCAGCATAGACAAATTCTTCTGCTCCGATCTGGTGTTAGAATTGAACAAAACATCTGCTACACTGTGCTGTAGCCCACTCATTCATTAACCTGGATGAAATCATTCTGTTGTTTTCCCCCCGGAAACTGAAGCACCGAGGTAACCGAGTACCGGCTCACACGTTATGTAATGTACACCACAGTCTGTTCATTAGTCTCTCTGTGAAGTGGAAATGCATGTAACCTTGGCGGAATTATTACTCCTAGTCCGATAACGCAGAACATAACCATATTACGATGTAAGAATTCAGATGGACCGCGCTCTCTTAACTCATGTTTACAGGCCTCCCTCTTGTCCTAACTTTTCACAACTTGTCCTACTTTGTCCAGAATTGGTCCTACTTTTCAGAGATTTTGTCAGTCAAAAATATAAAAAAAAGGTCAAGCTGAGAAAATTTTCATAATGAAGTACAGCATATTTTGCAGATATGCTTGGTTTACGACCAAGAGTATTGATTGCATGCATGGTCTTACAGTTAGCAAGCAGAAAAGGAGTGATTTATAAGTGTCAACAGCATACATGAATATAACAGATGACTGTCCGACATCATGTCACAACAAGCAAAGTTTCACCCGGATTGGCTGAAAGTTCAAGATAAAAATGACCATATTGCATGTTAATTACTTTAATTATGTAACAATTATGTATATTTTCACCACATTTTGTCCTACTTGTATTTTTCGGAAATTCCTACTTTTTTTTTGGGTATGTTACAGTGGGACACCTGTATGTATGTTACAGTGGGACACCTGTATGTATGTTACAGTGGGACACCTGTATGTATGTTACAGTGGGGCACCTGTATGTATGTTACAGTGGGGCACCTGTATGTATGTTACAGTGGGGCACCTGTATGTATGTTACAGTGGGACACCTGTATGTATGTTACAGTGGGACACCTGTATGTATGTTACAGTGGGACACCTGTATGTATGTTACAGTGGGACACCTGTATGTATGTTACAGTGGGACACCTGTATGTATGTTACAGTGGGACACCTGTATGTATGTTACAGTGGGACACCTGTATGTATGTTACCGTGGGACACCTGTATGTATGTTACAGTGGGACACCTGTATGTATGTTACAGTGGGACACCTGTATGTATGTTACAGTGGGGCACCTGTATGTATGTTACAGTGGGGCACCTGTATGTATGTTACAGTGGGGCACCTGTATGTATGTTACAGTGGGACACCTGTATGTATGTTACAGTGGGACACCTGTATGTATGTTACAGTGGGACACCTGTATGTATGTTACAGTGGGACACCTGTATGTATGTTACAGTGGGACACCTGTATGTATGTTACAGTGGGACACCTGTATGTTTGTTACAGTGGGACACCTGTATGTATGTTTCGGAGGTTTCATAACCGCATCAAGATATCATATACGTGTATTTTCATATATGGTACTTAACCTGGGATGAGAGTACAATCTAGCAATAATAATGAATAGTAAACAGATTTCACTGACACTATCATATTTAGTTCAACCTCAAAATATCATGAAAGTGAAAATTCATCTGAATTACATATGTAGCATATTTTTGTGGATATTTTGAGATATCAATTCCAAAATAATACTAATTTACTCTACAGGGAAGCTTGAAATAGCCTCTCTAAAGTGAATCTTTAATTATTTTGACATTTTATTTCTGCTGCCTTCACACCAGTCTTATCACCACGAAAAACTCTCCAGTCAATTCTGAGCATAAATAGTTGAGGAAATGTGGTGGACAATTTGTAATTGCAGCCCTTCTGTATCACATGTCTTGGCTGTTTGAGGGGTGGTGTGTTGGGGCTATTATTTATATGCATCTAGAATTTTTGGGTGATTGGCTTGAATAAAAATAAATCTTGATTCATTTTTATTTCAAAGAAACAAAATGGACCATGACATCTTGACCAATGTCCCATTAATTTTGACTTGGTGGGGTGGGGGGGGGGGATATTACGGTGAGACATTACCGCTCCCCCTGCTGTCTGCATTTTGTTTCACTGTCGGACATTGAGACGGAATATTACAAATCAGCGCGCAATTATCAGATTGATTTGATATGTCGCGATTCATTTACTCCTGCTCTTCCCCGTCAGTCAATCAGTGTCGATATGCTGGCCTCGCATGACCACCAAGGTTTTCAAGTAGAGCAGTTGTCGGAAAAGATTCCTTGATAGCGAGCCGGAAAATCTATGCCTAGTGATTATACTGCTAGTGTTATTGGGGCTTGGCGGATGGTTTCTATCAGAAATCAATGTTGTCTTCTTCACACTTCGTATTTATTTTGCCGTTATAGGAGATCTATAGGTGGTCCAGGCCGAGCCGTCTTTGTACTGGAAAATCCCAGCTTTTATCTAGTTGTGTTCCTTTTCGCCTTAATGCTGATCAAAAGCTCGACTGGAAAGAGATTGACAGTTATTCTATGGGAGCTCTCACTAGCTCGATGCGAATCTTTGAGGATGGATCTATCAGAGGCTCTAGAGAGATAGACTCGACTTGTCACTGTATCATGTTACGCCTACCTTGTCATGATTTTAATCTCCCAGCTAATTCTGGATAGATACCTTTTCTAATACAGCCATTAATCAATAAATATTACTTGCCACTGCTGTACTCAGGTCAATAGCATGGTATAGTCCGATAACTCATTAACGACATCAGGCTACTACCTTCAGTTTGATAGCAGTACTTGTGTTTATTTTCCCATTTACGCCTTCCCTGCCGTCTGCTATCTGTTATAAAAGCCAACACCGATCCTGTTTCTCTCATTGGCTCCTCCTCATCACATGACCCAGAACAGATCTGAGAACTTAGCGATACAAATTTCAAAAGTAGTAGATAGAGGGAATGGAAAGACTGTGTAGAGATTTGTGTTTGTTAAACATTCTCCTGGATTGGCTTCTGTCTCAAGGCTGTACATGGAATTAATTTGCGATTGGATCTTCAGATATACATATATTTCAACATTTCACATTTTTGTTGAGGAGTTTACAGGCACTGCAGGTTTTCCCGTGTTAGGGTTGAGGCTTTTGTTACATGTCTCAAGTTTTTCGATAAGGAAAAAAAAAAAAAAATTGCTCAAGGATTAATCAGGGACCGATTGATCCAAGACACTTGAATCTTTCCCTTGGAAATTGCCAGGCTCCGGTTCACATATCGCAAAATTCCATCTTTATTTTCTGGATATAATCTTACCAGTACCGGTAGCTTGGCTGGGGAAAGACCGGATATAAGTGATAACTGCATCACTGACATGCACAAGTAGCTGTTAGTGAATGAGTTTCCCTGGGGCCTTCTGGTATACAGCGCTTTTGGCAGGCATTAAACAAATATTCCAGAGTTGTCCAGGATATTTTTTATTGGCTGACTCTTGTCTGATTTGAGAGGTTTGAGGGCGTCTTATATTGTGTCTAGTCGACGGCCTCTCACATCTACACATTCTCTGAAACAGATTATTATATGCTCGATACTCTGCCTGGCTTCGATTTCACTCCATCAACCGTCTTGATGTCATCGGCTTGATTTTGAGAGCTGGCTGTCAATGTGAATATCTCCCAGTGGAATTTGATACCCTGAGTTGGTCTGCTCGACAGATCCTTGATTTTTGACGGAAATTTTGACAAGATTTTCAAACTGGATATGAGTTACCTGTGGAAAAAACTGTTCGAGAAATGGAAAGCTTCGCAGTATGAAATGAAGAGAGCGGAGGCGGCTGCGACTGCATTTTTCTGTGGCATTAACGCCAAGAGAAGGAAACGGTAAGTTTCCCCCCACCCCTTTGTTTTTAAGATTTTTGTTTAAATGTGAAGAGATTATCATGATCAAACCTGGCTTTGAGATTGAATAAAAAAGCTACCCGTGGGATTTCCCGGTGTGAAAAGTAACAGGACCCAAACATCGTGATATGACTGAAATATACCTGAAAACAATGTTAAATCATATTCACTCACTTGATTAAAAGTGTCGCATTATAAATATATGTAGATGTACACATATTTATTATTTATATAACCGTGAAATCCTTATATTTTCTTCACTCTTAAAAGTGATATTTTCATTGCAGTTAGATAACACTTTTGCAGTTAGATAACACTTTTGTTATCTAACTGCTGAGTACATGTGAACTCTGACCTGACAGTGACGTTGCCGGAACTACTTCTTTCACTACGGTACTTTCATTCCGAGAATGCTTGCCAACAATTCATAACCCTTCAAAACTTCGTCATGGAATGAATATATATACAGATCATTTCATATAAAATTCAATATATCTTTTATTTAAGTGTTAGCTAACATATCCACGCAGCGCTGGTACGATCTATAAAATACTTTGAGTGATCGGCCTCAATCGTCGGTCGATCTGTCTCAATATTTGGGCGAAGTTTTTTTCCACTGGTCTTGGACGATTTGGCCTTGGACGATATGACCTGATATCGTGATGTCAGGTCTATTTTTAGACTTTCGCAGTAAGTGAACTTTTAGGCTCCTTCGACATAAAACAACAGTTGTTACGTCAACCAAGAATGCACAATTAATACTGGTATGAGTAGAAGTAAAGTTACTAACCACCTTGGGTCCTTATAGACTTTCGCAAAGATGATGCGGAAAAGCGTGAAACCCGCAAACTGCGATGGGCTGGCTTTCTGCTTCAGTTACGTTCGAGCCCAAAGATATACAAACAAGCTAAAAGGGGATAGCTCTAAAGTTGATTTCTCATATGCTGCATAGCGGTTTCCATATACAGTTACCCAGACGGAGAGCTTGAAGTTGCAGTTTGTCGTGTTTATCCGACCATGCGTGTTCGGCACAGTCGCGAGTCGAGTCAGCAGTGTTGTGTTTCTGTTGCCCGTTCTTCCGGTTTCACTTCAGGCAATTCAACTGAACCGAGATGTAGACAGCTATCAACAGGCCCACGTGTCACTGTCCTTCGTGAGAACTTGCCTTCCTTTCACTGTCGGGTAAACTGAAAGTCTGTAAACTCTTCTAAATTCAAGAAGATTTTTTCTTCTCGCTTCGATCGCGATCTTTCGCCGCTTGATTGACAGTTGCACGTGACTTCAGACGGGACTCTTCCATTCCCATTGGCTAATGTCTTTGTATTTCTCCGCGGCATAAACAAAATAAAATCCGACCTAATTTGTGTTAGAAAATTACTTCAAAAGACAGCCCACGGTGTCTAATATTACAAAATTGATAAAAAAAATAATGTTCTATAAATAATAAATAGAATATTGCACTGTTGAGTTTGAATAGCATAAATATTTGTTCTCGTGAAAGGTGGAAGGATAACCCACTCGACGCTTCGCGTCTCGTGGGTTATCCTTCCACCTTTCACTCGAACAAATATTTATGCTATTCAAACTCAACAGTGCAATATCCTCTATGTATTTTATTGAATTAAGCACATTTTTTTTTGTGTTAAATTCCTGTTTTGTTGAAATATGCCCAATACATAAATACTTGTCAATTTAAAAATAAAGTGAAAATTAATTTAATTTTGATAACTTGGTAGATTTGAAGAGATGGGTTTGTGGGTATAAATGTATTCTCAATAGCTTCTGGCTATATTTCAGCTTAACATTATGTAAATTAAAATGAATTCTTGATTCCCTAGAACAAAATGCTATACGATATACACCTGTTAGTAACAGTTGTGTTTATTCCTAGTAAGCTACTTTTACATGTACTTTGAGTAATTAAAATATTAGATATACTGGTACATACACTGTGAAATTCAGAACTGGCATATTTATTATGGAAGAAGGTGTTACCCTGTTAAAAGGTTGTGGTACAGATGTTTCTTTTCAAATTTTGGTGACACCCCTTTATTAAGACTGATGTCTGAGATAAGAAAATTGTCCAAACTTATTTGTATTCTTTAAAGGCAGCAAGGGGTCTTGGAGTGAAAAGCAAGACTTCACACTTACCCAAGCTTGGGTCATATCCGGTTGATAATCTCCAGTCCGTAATCAAATAATATTGACTTTATAATATCCGGTTGTGAACCAAGAAAGAGATAATTCCTGAAGATTTCTAGAATTTGACTCATTTCACTCCTTGGTTTCTAGATATAAACACATCGCCAGATGTTATTTGGCTGGAAAACCAAATTTATGGTAAACATTTACAGATGTGATTCATGCACCTTACTTGAGCACTCAGACATTAACCCAGAGCGGTTTTGGTGGGCCTGAGTGTTCCTTGTGACAAAATATCTTCACTTGTTTGTGGGAGGCTGGAGGCAGTCTTTCACCATCTGGAAATGAATCTTGGGAAGAAATAAATATCAAGGGCAAGATGACATGTGAAGGCCTTTACAATAAAGGGGCATCATGTTTTATCCCCAGGGCTCTCAAGGAGAGGCGAGCGATCACTCGCGCGCGCCTCTTGCTCGCCTGAAATAAAAAAATGGCGAGTGGTTCACCACTCGCCTGTTTTCGTCGGTCAGAATAAAATTTAATGACATCTTCAGCTGTTGCTGTCAAGTTCTTGGCTTCCAAAATATCTTGTTGTTCATCATTGGCATGTTTCATAGGTCAGAATAAAGTTTAATGTCATCTTCAGCTGTCGTAAAATTCTTGGCTTCGTAAAGATCCTGTTGTTCAGTAATTTCGGAAGGCTTCCCGCCATTTCCGCTTCATGTGTTTGTGCAAAAAGTATAACCCTGTGTCGGAACGAAATTACAGATCCGTTATGGGTAGACTGGTTGCCTCCCTTGTATTTCCATACAGACACGTTTTGAGACGTGGGTTATGATTTCCACAAATATAAAATCCGTCAAGCACCACGGCTCTAACCACCATGGCATCACGCCATTTTAAACATAGTTTCCGATTTTGTTTAACATAACATCACTCTGTTTTAAACATTAGCTTCCGATTTTGAATTTCTCTCGCTGTTAAGCGGACTTTCGTCCCACGATCAAGTCCATGCTTTTTATTGCTCTCACGCAATTCCAGTGGGTGTCAAGCACGCCTTTTCGTTCCTGACAATTTTGTCACTGTTAGCAGGCTGTTAGCGGAAAATTGCACGATGTCGAATCCGAAAGGAAAGCCGATAGAACTATCAACGTACCTAAAAGGGGAGAGGAACCTACATCAGTGTTCCGAATTAAAGAAGACTACAACACCGTTCTGAACCGTGCATATGTGACCCACATATTCTGTAATGTACTTATAGAAGTAATTTTAGCAATTCACTCGCCTCAGGGATTTCTCAGGCGAGTGATAAAAGCACTCGCCTCACTCGCCTGAGCTTAAATGCAGGCGAGTGACGAATCACTCGCCTTCATTTTGCTCCTTGAGAGCCCTGTATCCCTAATTGTTTATTCATACCTGTGTGTCCGTCCGCCTGTAAGAACTGACCTAGTCAGATATTCTTCAATGATCTTCTTGATAGTTCACAGATCAGTTGCACATGTGCGCATGAAGAAGCCTATAATATTTTGGGTCAGAGGTCAAGGTCATAGTATCCCAAATATTGATTCAGATTTGTCTCAACGTTGAGTTAAATTTCACCGAACTCGAGGAAGTTTCACAGATATGGTTCACTTCAAACCAGAGAAGACTATTGATTCTGGGGTTGAAAGGTCAATATTAAACTTTTTGCATTAATCTCAACTTTTTACCCCTCGGCCAATTTTGGCCATGGGGTATTGTCGTCGTCTTGTACGTCCGTACGTGAGCGAGATAGCCGGAGAACGGTTCCACTGAAGAATTCCAAATTCGGTATGCTTATTTACCTAGTCAAGGACCAGAAGCCTATTTAATTGGGACCTGATTGGGTGAAAACCTTGGCGGCCATCTTTAATTTTATGCGAAATGGATAATGATCCATATCTCGGAAACTATTCAACTGTTCAATACGAAAGTTGGTATACATCATCGATACATCAAGCAACTTTCAATGGATTACCAAACCGGCTTTTCTGATTAGCTGGAAATCCTGGAGGCCATCTTTAATTTATGCGAAATCGATAATGATACATATCTCTGTTACCATTCAGTTGTTTTATATGAAAGTTGGTATACATCATCGATACATCCAGATACGTTGAATCGGGACCTGATTGACCGAAAACTTTGGCGGCCATCTTTAATTTATGCAGAATCTTTAATGATATATATCTCTGATCCAATTTAAGTGTTCTATACCAAACTTGGTATACAGCATCGATGTATCAACTGACTTGCAATGAATAACCACATCAGTTCCTCTGAGTGGGGAGAAGGATGGGCGGCCATCTTTAATTTATGCAAAATCATTAATGATCTCGTTCTCTGATACCGTTCAAATGCACGATGTAAAATTTGGTATACATCATCGATGCATCAAGAGACTTACGACAAATGACAGTTCTGGTTTCTCTGATTGGGCGGAAACCTTGGTGGCCATCTTTAATTTATGCAAAATCTTTAATGATGTATATCTCTGATACCATTTCAGTGTTCTATACGAAACTTGGTAAACAGTATCAAGAGACTTTCAATGAATAACCACATCAGTTCCTCTGAGTGGCGGGAAGGAAGGGCGGCCATCTTTAATTTATGCGAAATCATTAATGATCTCTATCTCTGATACCGTTCAAATGTTCGATGTAAAATTTGGTATACATCATTAATGCATCAAGAAATTTATGTAATGAATACCGGTTTCTCGGATTGGACGGAAATCTTAGGGGTCATTTCTAATTGCAAAATTTTTGATAATCTGTATATTTGTGACTTGACTGCTTGGTGTTCCTGACATCTTGGTTCAAATTGAATACATTATGAATGTACCCAGAGCCGAGGGTTTTTTTGATGCGCAGCTTCGTATTTAAAGGTAGCAGGTGCTTATATGAAGCCCATGTAGATTAAGTGAAGCCTATTGAATTAGAATTAAAAGGTCATAATTTTAGTTGTCCAAAAAGAAGGTAGATTTATTACTTCGCTTGTTTTGAGATGTTTTGGATAGTACATATTAATTTAGGTGGCTAGAACATAAAAAAAATTGAGGTCGGCGCAAATTAATTTTGAAGCAAGGTAGGCTTAAGAGGCAATACATAACTTTATTTTATTTTCAAGGCTAAATTTTACAGCTGTTACATTGCAAGGAGTCGATATATGCCAGGAGGATATTATGTGAATTTGCTCAATTATTTCTAGTCTTTTGAGTTGGATGCTGACAATTGTGTCTTCTGGCCCTCTATGACATGATCGAGTGTTTCAATATATTCAATTATAGAGCAGACTTGGATCAATATGTATAGATATATATAAATAGTTCTGAGTAGGTGTGATTGAATTTATTCTGTGTTAAGATCTCGATAAACAATTCTCTATTGTGATGGCATCGTTCTATTGTCATTATATTTTCTCCCCCATTGTGGGTTTCATATTTTTCAAGTATTTTCCCGATGAAACGTGGGGCAATTTCTTGTTCTCTTTTGTTCGTTAAGGCATCAAATTGCCTGCTCAAGCTTACGAATGACGTCACAAATGAGTTGATGGGGAAAATGAAAGTTGCATTAATTGTCCTGTTGTATCCGTGGGAGGTTGGTTCTGTTACAGAGATAATAAATTCTACATGATAATCGTAATCCTATATTTGGTCGGTTTTGTTGACCATCTGGTGTCCCAATATTGCCTGTTTTAAAGGTTCAAAGAACAAGTCACATGAATTGTATATATGTACATGATCTGACCTGTGCTGTAATATATTCTCCGGAAAACTGTTGCAGGTTTAATACCACAGTTAGACAATGGGTAACCTTTGATAATCTGTGACAAGTACTTCAGGGTTTACATGTTAACACAGAATATTACGGTAAACCGTAATAAACCTTCTAAAACTGTAATTGGGGAACCTCAAGGAGAACGGGGGTTACCATTCATCATTACAGAACAGGCCTGATGCTGCTGCTGTTTTGTGCATGATGGTGCTGTTTTGTACATGATGGTGCCATCTTGTGAATGATAATGCTGTTTCGTACATAATAGTGCTGCTTTTGTTCCGGAAGGTGCTGTTTTGTACATAATGGTGTTGTTTAGTACATAATGGTGCAGTGTTTTATATGTTGCTGTTTAGTACATGATCGTGCCATTTAGTACATAGTGCTTTTTGTCCATGATGGTGCTGTTTTGTGCATGATGGGGCTGTTTTGTGCATAATGGTGCTGTTTTGTGCAT
Organism: Hanleya hanleyi; assembly: GCA_036873755.1. Taxonomy (NCBI): domain Eukaryota; kingdom Metazoa; phylum Mollusca; class Polyplacophora; order Lepidopleurida; family Hanleyidae; genus Hanleya; species Hanleya hanleyi. The sequence continues at coordinate 28,712 of JAVTVY010026385.1, read as the reverse complement.
GGTGCTGGTTAGTACATGATGGTGCTGTTTTGTACATGGTGCTGTTTTGTCTATGATGGTGCTGTTTTGTATCAATGGATACATCTTCCTATTTTAAAACACTCGATTGGTCAATTCTAATTTTCAAGATAAATCTGACTACATGTATTCCATTGGCTTGTGGGGGAGAATTGAAAGAATATTCAGGATATGAAAGATTATTGAATTGATTTTTTTTTTTGCCGTTTCACAACCATTCTTCATAAAGTTTATATTGAGTACATGTATAAGTATTATTGAAAAATATCAGATATTGTCAGTGAGTTAGTATGATAGAGAGTTTTTAACTTCTACTTAGCAGTAACTTCATTGTGAAACATGCAATTGAGTTCTCCATTGAATTTCCCACCCGATTACCAGTGGCATAACAAAACTGACTTAACAAACAGGCGAACTACCCAGTCCTCTTATTCTGGCCTCGCACACCCATCAAAATGACCACATAGCCATATCAATGAATCGCACCTGGACGGTTCACAAATTAAAGATGTAATCAGCCTTAAAATCGATGGATTTTGTAGACTCTGCTCAGCTCTGTGCATTTTTCATCAGCGAAGTTTGCTAAAACATCATAGGTATTATATTTGATGATAGTTGGATCGTCATACACAACGAATGCAACATTATATTGTCCGAGAAATTTGAAACGCTGCCTGCTTCGACGGGTTTTCTGTCTTGTCATTGAATATGTGTTGCAGTCCTTTCCATGAAAGGCGAGCGATCGCTATCGCTCTCGCCCACACACGCCCAGAGAGTTCCAGGCGTCCGATTTGTCGCTCGCCCATGTCGACCGCTAAAATCCAGTATTGGATAAACTTTCTGTTAAGCGACTCTGCATCGGCTCGCTTGTTTGTGTTTGCACACTTGCTTTCGAAGTGAAAACGAGTACATTTGGGAAAATCTGCAGAACATGCGCAGTCGACACAAAGTGACAACCCAAGGTATTTATGTAAAGTCGAACGCATGCAATTGGTGTTGCGGCTGGTTATATTTTTGTACGGACATGTTCATTGGTCGGTGGTGCAGTGAAATTTTTTCCCTCTCGCCACATGCTCTCGTAGCCTTGAAAACAAGCGTGTGCTTGGACTTCAGTTCAGCCATGTTTTTCACTGTGACACACGAGGTGGTTTTTGCTGTCTCCTTGATTTTTTTATTCGGAATAAATATGGCAGAAAGTGTTCTTACAAAAGGGAACAAAGTTGAAGTTAAGACTTTCAAAAACTGGGGAACTGCCGTACAGACATATTGGATTCAATACTGATCAAACGGATGACGGTGGAGAGTTAGCTAGCGAGCGTTACTGCCTGTCTCACATTTACCACGCAACGTCGTTTTCGTGGATTTATCAGTTAATATAACACATTAGCTGTCGAAACTCACAATATATTCCAAACTCTATCTGTTTAATTCTTGGTCATCAAAAATATTTCCCTGACATGAGAAATTGTTTAAAAAATTTCCAAAGCTTGTTCATCCGATCAAGTGGATCATGCCGACGACCGGGCAAGTCCATTTTCGCCCATAGGAGCCGGAGAGTTGTTGAGTGCTGGTGTTTCAGTGTGAATATGTGGGACGAGTTACTTCGTCTAGCGCAGTGCCTCTCCTGTGGGTGAAAATGGACTTGCCCGGTTGGTTTCACAGCATGTCAGCAAACAATTTCTCATGTCAGGGAAATATTTTTGATGACAAATAATTACACAGATAGTTTGGAATATATTGTGAGTTTCAACAGCTAATGTGTTATATTAACTGATAAATCCACGAAAATGACGTTGCGTCGTAATGTGAGACAGACAGTAGTTTCTCCAGCAGTACAATATTTGGCATCACTCACCCTACACGAGTGATAGCTCCCCCAAACATTTTTAGGCGATTGATTGATTAGGAGAGCGATAGCTCGCCCAGGCCATTTTAGGAGACTGATTCGTAACTCTCCCAAGATTTGTTCATGTCAAGGACTGTGTTGTATGCAGAGATGACTGGCGTTTAACTGGCTCATGTTTGAGGTTCAGTAGAGTGGCAGATCATATGTAAGATAAAACTGAAATTTTGAGGATACATTGTTTATATCATGAAGATGTACTCATGTTTCAATTGAAATTGGGTACATTTTGATGATTTTTGTGGTTTCCATGGCAGCAAAGGAAAAATATCCATTTTACAATGCTCTAGAAGCTGAACCATTGCACCTAGAGACTTTAAATTTAGTACAAATCATGGTTGTGTAGTGAAGCCTTTTGAAATTGGAACCATTTCAATGTCTTTTTTTGTGGTTTCCATGGCAACAGAATGGAAAATATCCAGAGAATGGCTTTAACGCTCTAGAAGCCAAATCGATGCAGCTGGAGACTCCAACTTTGGTATTCAGCATTGTTGTGTGGCAGGTTTTTTGTCCGTTTCAGTGATTCTTCTACAAGATATATGGGAATCTTCCTGCAAGATCCATGTGAATCAATTCACAAGATTTCTGCTGCAACTTTCGACAAGATCTTTGTCACAGCTTTCCCCAAGAGTTTCCCTCTAGATCTTTGCAGATGCAGGGATTTCCACACTATCTCTGCATGGCTTTTGACAAAATCTCTGTAGATATTCTACTAAATATCTTTGCAGAGCTGTCTACAATATCTATGCAGTTTAGCTTTTTACAAGATATGTGCAGAGCTTTCTACAAGATCAATAAGAGCTTTATTATACAAGGCCTCGTTGAAATTTTCTGCGGAGTGAAAGAAGGGGGAGGGGGTATTCCAGTGGTATCACCAGAAGGTAGCTTCTGGCTGGCGTTCTGCCAACTGCATACATGGTATATCCTGCTGGTGACAACAGAATACAAATCGCTCAAGCCTGGTTGGTCATCGATGAAAATCGGTCTTCGCTTGTCGTGATCCAGATCTCACTGCGTGGTGAGAATGAACCCACAGGATCTGTGGAAATTAGGTCACCTTTGAAGTGAGCATGCTTCCACTCGACAATCAAAGTGTTCCTTCTTCAAGATGGAAATAATTGACTGTTTAGCAGGATACTCCTTGTTAAAAATGGACTTGAAAGTCGAGCAGCAGTAACGATTTCTATATCTCACCTGAACTCCAGGTAATTCGAATACCGGTATCGAGCTTTGAACCAATAGCAAATTGAGGCATGACGTACATGCATGTTTCGGTCAACTCGCTGTTGCTCCTGCTGTGTATTGATTTTAAGCTCTTTCAATAACCAGGATACAAAATGCTCTCGTATATTACACGTATATAAACTATGGGAAGCTCGTTAGCCGGAAAATTTACAAGGGTACTTGGCTAAAACCTGGAGCGAGTCGTGACTAGGCAACCCACATAAAATCTCATGTAGAATAATGCTATTAGAGGATTTAATTCGGTCTACTGATGGTGTACATTTGTTTACCAGAAATTAAGGCTGGAAATCTGCTTACCTTGCAAATTGAGTCACAGCATCCTCTGCCTGCATATGGTTTTATCCCCTGCTGGATAATGTTAATGACATTTATGGTCTCAGTATTTTCGTATTACCAATTCAAAATCCATGGTCCATGATTTGCCTTGAATGTGGTCCGACCATGTTAAACTTTAATGAATTTCAAGTGCAAGATACTGGAGAGCAGGTCATATTTGTTTACCCTCCGCAAAATTGGCGAAAATAAGCTCTTATCAATCTACATTAACTTTTCATTCATGTTTTAGGTGAATTGGGCCCTGTGGGGCTCCTGGGTATTGACCTGGGTATCATTGTGCACACTCTAGGTCATGGTAAGAATAAGCCTCAGCCCCTGAGAGAGCTTGTCGTAAGAGGCGACTAACTGGGGCAACCATGGGGTTCCCGGGTGTGAAAAAGAATAGGAACCAAACATCGTGATATGACTGAAATATAGTGTCAAAAGCGATGTTAAATCATATTCACTCACTCACTTTTAGGTGAATGACTAATTGATCTCTTCAAAACAATTTTTAAAAAGTTAAAAAAGTTTAAAAGATTTTGCTTGAATGAGTTTAATTTTTCTTAAAAATTCTTTTATGGGAAATTGTTTGTCCTCAATAGCTCAATAAATCTAACATGTCTAAGAACTTAAGAAATAAATCTTTTCACATCAAATGAAATATTTTTGAGAACTCTTTGTCTGTTCTTAGCAATTTTAAATTCCTCTTGCTTTTTTGTAAATTTTAAGGAATGTTTATTTTTCTTATTCAAAAAATTTCTTAACCCTTTGAACCCGAAAGTTTCCATGTCTTTTTACACCTGACCCTGAGCTAAAATAGAGAAAAAAATTTGTCAGAAGCCTCTGGGGTATATACATAACCTGACTGGGGACTCTACCGTACGAGTGGCAGAGGATCCCTTTTGGACTTGGGACGATCAAGCTATACATGTGAAGCGGATATGACGTAAAACCTTATCTTATCGGCTGAATGGTCGGTTCTGAAGTCAGGTTGGTTCTGACGTCAGAAGCCGCAAAAGCGGATTCTCGGGTATATACATTATATAAATCGGCCTATCGGGTTCAAAGGGTTAAATAATAAAAAAGTGGAAGTCTCAGACAAATTCCCCCTAATATGACAGTAGGTGTGGACAGATCATACATGGGACAGCCAATCAATAATTCACTCTTTCGACACATTTTGCAATTCAAATGCCTTTGAGGTCAGTGAGGTTTCATGTCTATTATAAAATGTTTTGAACAGAACCGGTAGGCTGATATAACATTCTCATGACATCAGATTGTATTCCTTCTATTGTCAGATATACCCTCTGATTGCAATGGGGTTGAAATCGCAGCGCACATCTTTTGGACGGATCATGGCGCTCAGCCAATCAGCCTCATCCACTTGTAAATGGAGTGGAGTGGGTTCAGCTGCAACATGACCCAGCTGAAGGAGATGTTTTAACGTGTGTTCTTGTGTAGTAATTTGGCATAAAGCTTGATAATTCTTTTACAAGATATGTATGAATTTCACATCTCTGTGGTTTACAGATACATGCTCCAGGTGTGTTCATCCATATTGATATGGACAGCATGCGCACGTGAGTCACATTTTTCTGCATCGAAAACTCCTGGATCAAACAGCTTTAGTTTGTTTCCAGCTGATAAATCTGGGATAATAAAATGTAAATGTCAAATCTTGGCAGATTTTTTCCTGTGTTTCTATTTTTCTCTGAAAATGATTCTCCAGGCTTCATATTAAATATGCATCATCTTGAATATTAATGATCCTTTTGTTATGAAAAAATATTTGATGTGCTGATACTTTTTTTAATGGCATCAAGGGTGAAAATGACCATTCTGTTTATTATCCTATGTATTTCGGTTTTTCTTGGAACACCACCGTCACCACATGATCTCATCTCCGAAGAGAAAAGAATAGTCACTTTTTTTCCCCTTCATGATTCCAAATTCTCCAGATGGTATATACTTCTATGTCTGGATCTTCAAGAGTAGGCTTGTATCATTCCTCTTTGTGCCTGCAGTTACTTTGAAGTTGCTACTGCAAGAAATACATAAATTCCAATCAATCCGCTGAAGCTTTGCTCAAATTATACCGTAATTCTGTTCTTAGTATTCCATGTCTAATTAGTGTGCTCATTTGGAGGTTTGAGCATGGCTGATTTGTTTTCTGAGCTACATCAGATAGAGAAGGCCTTTGGAGTTTAAAGGAATATTCTCCTCGGATCTTTTTTGTTCCACCACCGGATACCGGAGGGGGACTTTAAGGGATTTGCTCCATTGTTCCGTCATTCCATCACACTTTCCTTGTGACTGCAATAACTCAAAAATTATTTGTCCGATTGACATCAAACTTGGACAGGGGTTTGGTATGAGAGGGAGGATGGCTGGGATCGTTTTTCGGCAACTTGCATAATCCAATATGGCTGCCATGCTAATTAAGCTTGTCACTGCAATAACTAAAAACAATTTGTCTGATTGACTTCAATCTTGGACAGTGGTTTGATATGAGTGAAATGATTTTCACACATCTGCATAAACCAGTATGGCCACCATGGTGTTGACCTCAGGTTACACACCACTAAATGATTCTTGTACCGAGGGTTATCCCGGAGAATAGAAGACCGGCTACAGCGATTGGACCGTATTCATTCCGGAAGTGAATTGTTTTGTGTAGTACTTTTTGTTTATCTCCCTACAATAGTTGGTCTTCATAACTTAGAAGTTTCTTGGTCACTTTGAAAATAAAAATAAATTTCAGGAAATTTTCATTACACACCCTTTGCCGTCACCATGGTGGTGTTTATAATACAACATATTTTTATCCAGCTGTGGCTCGGAAAAATGGTACATAAGGTTACCTCAATTTTTTATATGTTTGAAGTCAGAAGCCAGGCTTTCTGACTATATATGTTATTAGTTGTCGGTAAATATTGGGAATAGAGTTTTCTGGACATGTTTCAGGCCAATTTACTACATAAATAGTAAGGAGATCATTTGGTGGTGTGCAATCCTCAGATCTTAGACCGTTCTAAGTTTAGTGACTGCAATAAGGAGTCACGTCCAATCGATCGAGACGGTTTCTCGATAAATGAGTAAAACCGATAAATATCTCGTCTCGAAGGGTCCCGGTTTATCTCTATCGATTCTTGTCCCGGTTTGCTCCCGGTTTTCTCTCGAAACGCAAGACCATCTCGATCCATCCTCGACATAACTTGACATGCTTCAAGAATGGAATTGAGATCCCATCAAATGAAAGTTTGAATCATTCGGAAGGCGTATGCTCGGTATATATATATACTATGTGGCAGCGAGATTAATCTCGGCGAATACATACGCATTTAAGTGAATCAGACTGCATGAACATGAAGCATTTAATATTATTTTGTTATTCCGTCTAGAGATCTGTAGTCGCATACTTGCCAGGACAGCGCAATTTCTCTGACCGTTATAAATGGAAAGAAAAAAACATCGCCAATTCTAGCTCATTATTTTTCAGTTATTTTGAACCTGCTTTTTTTTTTTTTAGAATTTGAATCACTTTATAAGATACGTCTAGGAACTGCGAATTGAAGTAAATTATTCCAGATCTAAAACAAAATTCCATATGTTCCTCTGAAAGTTGATCAGAATGTGATATCTTCATCGTCAGAGATTTTCCCCGTATTCGGAAATAAAGAGACTACGAAGATCACGGGAGCGTTTGATAATTCAATGAAAAGCGGAGAATATGAACACAAATGCTCGATCGAAGTTTGCAAACAAACAAAACGTGGTATCGTTTATAGTAAAATGTATGTGAGCGTTGGTATAATGCCTGATTGCCCTCTGAATTTGGCGGTAATTACTTCCATTATTTGGTTAATTTCCCGGACACATGAAATCGGCAATAAATAATAGAACGTGAGTATATTATTAAGCTCCCGCCAACAGTGCTGTTTCAATTTTTTCTTTCAAAGAAATTTACCCCTCTCCCTTCGCTGTTGTTTCAAGCCGACGGCTTTTCACCGACCCACTGCATGTGGCGTGAATTATCAACACCTCTACTTCTGATTGCAAGTGTTCCCACTAACGACTTCCGGGCAAGCTTATGCCAGAAATGATCGTTGTTGATATAATCTCTTTATTTGAACTAACAAGACAGTAATTCCAAAAAATGGAACCTGCAATGAATACTACCAAATTATAAAACAAATTACACACCTAGGTAATACACCGGTCAATCTCTTAACACAGCTTTCATTTTTCGATTGAAATGATCCATGTTTGGTCAACAAAAACTTTATAGAACAATAATTAATGCATGCTTCCATACCATTATTATTAAGATCCAGTTGATGTGTCATTTATTCCGCGACGGATACTAGTCAGATAAACAATCAATTATCAATATGAGAGAAGTTCACTAAATTATATATTCATACTTTATATATAGATAAATACAAGTTTGTATTCAATTGAATTCACGAAACATCAGGACATAGATATATCGATTAAACGATGAATAACATTGAGAACATCTTTAAAAAATCCGTTTTCTGAATTATATTTTGGCCGCGATATACGTAGGTAACCGCGCAAAACTCTAATCGCCTGAAAAGTTAAAATAGTACAAATTAACGGCAACAAAACACGAACATAGTGAAACCGAGACCCCCTTCGAGATTACCGATCAATTTTATAACCATCTCGAAAACCGGGACGTTTCGATCGGGATAGAACCGGGAGAAAACCGGGAGACGTCGTCAGGGGTCCCGGTTCTGCCCTCCCGGTTTCAGCCGAGAAATTTCTCGATCCATCTCGAAGGCATCGAGAAAGTGCCTCGATTAATTGGACGTGACCCCTAAGTGAAGAACGATTTTGGCAGCTGACATTCGGTATAAGAGTACATGCAGCAATGACTTGTTTGCTTGTTTTCGGCAGCCTTCATGACATACACATATCACATGTCGCTATTTACAATATTTCACATTGTTTACAATTCAGACTTTAAATGTCTCATATTTTGAAACATCTCCATTTCTTCATTACAATTGATGTAAACTGTGAAATAATTTCTTTTCAATTCTCAGATAATATAACAAGTGTTTTAAGCACTCAGTACACAAACAATTTTTTTTACTTCCAAATATATTTATTTCTAAATGACGTAGCCCATAGTTCCTCTTAAGTAATATATGATATTCACAGTTTGCATCCACCTGTATTTATTCCATAGGTTCTTAAGGGCTGATAGTCTTAGACTGCAGATGTCTTGAGATTACTGGAGGTTTTCTGGCTCGGTGAACCAGCTAACACTTGTCCTTAGTGGGTGCTGGAGGCTCGAGGTCTGAGGCGCGTGATGTGTGACTTAAAAGACTTGATCAATCCCAATAGCCTGGCTGAATGATTATCTTTCTGTAAGACTCACACAAGAGCGACAAAAAGCCTAATGCAATCGGTGCCAGTCGAAGCACACCTGCTTTTGGGGGATGTGGGTGGTAATGAAATTACACCGACATGTTGGTTGTAATTTACCGTCAAATAACACTTATTTTCTGTTAGCTTCCATGAAGAACGAAAAACTGGATGTTTTTGATGAGTATGTGAAACCAGGATATAAAATTCCTTGATGAAATTAAGCGTTTTTTTTGTTGCTTTTTTGCTTCTTTGCTTTTCAAGAAATTTAGAGAGCTTTTTACCCCTCAGCCCATAGGGCTGTGGGGTCTTGTCGTTGCCATGTACGTACATTGTACGTCCGTCCGTCCGTCCTAGCGTCCGTCCGTCAACATATTCTTGTCCGCTGAATATCTGCAGATCTATGAAGTCAGTACTGACCAAACTTTGGTGAGAGCTTCCTGAATGTTAACTGATGAAATGATTAGATTCTCAGATGGCTATGATGATTTCGTGATTTTTAATTTTGTTTTGGTATTATTTATTGATGGCTTAGCTTTTGCACTGTTATCTATGCCCATCGGGAACCCTTGGTTGCATGTTTCAGTGTGAATTTTGAAGGTTCCCTGATACAAGAAAGCCTGGTTCATTCAAGATTCTCATTGAATGAAGGACAACATTTTTCTTTAATTTTGCTATTAAATCATTCTATTCTACATCATATGATTTATCCTAAAACTTTTGCATGAACCATATTTGTGTCCACACATTTAACTGGTACAACATAATGCTTCAATTTTTGTCACCAAACATGTTACTGTACCTTGGAAATAATTTAAAACGAGTGATTAGGAGAGCCCATTTTTAGCCTGACTCGGGGCAATTTTGAACCAGTTTGCATACCTGGAGCTTATTCCCGCCCCCCGCCCCCCCTCCCAATTAATGATAAGGGTGGGCCTGTGTCAATCAGTGTGTTTACTTGTTATCACACTTGTGCAATGCATAAATTGCCACTAACAGAGCTACACTTTCCTGCATGCTGTAATCCCAGCACACCACTCACGTGAAACCGAAGTCTGTTATATACGGTATCCAGGGATTTTTTGCAGGTTCCGATCCCAAACTCCCAGTTCCTTTTCATAATTCATTATTGAGGGTCCAATTTTTTTAAGTGAATTTCGGCGCAAAGAGCCTGTGATCAATCACAAAACAGAGGTTTATTAACATGAAATTCAATACCCAGCTATGCAATCGGATCGATATTGAGGCTCCCAGAAGCTTTTTCTAGGAGTATTTCCTTCAGAAATCATTTCAAATTGAACAGCAACAACACTTTCATTTTTAGCTCATCTGGGCCGAAGGCCCGATGGGCTTATGTCATGGCCTGACTGTCCGTCGTCCGTCGTGCGTCGTCCGTCGTGCGTCGTGCGTCGTCCGTAAACATCTTCTTCTCTGAAACCGCTTGGCCGATTAAGCTGAAACTTGGCATGCATGTTCCCCCCAATGAGTACACCAGAATTTGTTCATGCCGTGTCGATACGATTTTAAATATGGCCGCCATGGCGGCCATCTTGAATTTGCCATTGAAACATTGTTATCGCGATTTCTCAGGAACTACTGCATAGATCTTTCTCAAATTTGGTACACAGGTTCCCCTTTTGGTCTAGTTGTGCAAGATACCTGTTGTGGTCTGATTCACAAATCCAATATGGCCACCAGGCGGCCATCTTGGATTTCCCCATGAAACATTGTTATTGCAATTTCTCAGGAACTACTTTGTGGATCTTCCTCAAATTTGGTACACAGGTTCCCCTTGGGGTCTAGTTGTGCAAGATACCTTTTCTGCTCTGATTCGAACATCCAATATGGCCACCAGGCAGCCATCTTGGATTTCCCTATGAAACTTCGTTATCGTGATTTATGAGGAAGTACTGCATGGATCTTTCTCAAATTTGATACACAGGTTCCCCTTAGTGTCTAGTTGTGCAAGATACTTTTGTGGTCTGATTCAGAAATCCAATATGGCCACCAGGCGGCCATCTTGGATTTCGAGATGAAACATTGTTATCTCGATTTCTCAGGAAGTACTGCATGGGTCTTTCTCAAATTTGGTACAGAGGTTCCCCTTGGGGTCTAGTTGTGCAAGATACAATTTGTGGTCTGATTGAAAAATCCAATATGGCCACAAGGCGGCCATCTTGAATTTGCCAGTGAAGTCTTGTCATCATTATTTTTCGTTAACTACTGCATGGATCTTTCTCAAATTTGGTACACAGGTTCCTCTTGGGGGTCTAGTTGTGCAAGATACCTTTTCTGCTCTGATTCGAACATCCAATATGGCCACCAGGCGGCCATCTTGGATTTCCCTATGAAACTTCGTTATCGTGATTTATCAGGAAGAGCCGCATGGATCTTTCTCAAATTTGATACGCAGGTTCCCCTTGGGGTCTAGTTGCGCAAGATACAATTTGCGGTCTGATTGAAAAATCCAATATGACCACCAGGTGGCCATCTTGGATTTCCAGATGAAACATTATCGCGATTTCTCAGGAACTACTGCATGGATCGTTCTCAAATTTGGTACAGATCTAGAGGTTCCCCTCGGGGTCTAGTTGCGCAAGATACAATTTGTAGTCTGATTGAAAAATCCAATATGGCCACCAGGCGGCCATCTTGGATTTCCAGATGAAACATTGTTATCGTGATTTCTCAGGAACTACTGCATGGATCTTTCTCAAATTTGGTACAGAGGTTGCCCTTGGGGTCTAGCTGTGCAGGATACCATATATGGTCTGATTGAAAAATTCAATATGGCCACCAGGTGGCCATCTTGGATTTCCCCATGAAATTTTGTTATCGTGAATTCTTAGGATATTACTGCATGGATGTTGATACACAGGTTCCCCTTGTGATCCAGTTGTGCAAGATACCTTTTTTTGGTTCATTTCGAAAATCCAATATTGCCGCATCTTGAATTTCCCATGAAACTTTATCATAAAATCTCAGGAAATAACTGCATGGATCATTTTATAGTGTTCAGGGTGGACAACACAAGTTAGAAACTCATCTATTGCAGTTCTTTAGTAAAAATTTCTCACAGCTACTTTTTCCAGTTACAGACAGATGACCTACAGTGCCGTGGCACTATCTTTTACATCTTCGCAGACAGATGGGGGTATGTCTTGGTTAGGCCATACCTCACCAGAGATTACTTTCATTGGAAAAATGTCCTGTTACATCTCATTGCCATCGTAACAACCCAGTCGCACATATTTCGTACTCGACATGTCTCCCCCTGGTGCATATACCCACAAAATATTGGAATCGCAGGTTAAAACTGTCCCATGTACTGTCCGGACACGAAGTGGACAGACGGACGAACGACTGCAATCACATAATAAAAATTGGTTCTGGTTATTGCTTATACAGCTTACTGACAATCACACATTATATTTTGGTATAATTGCCTTTATTCCATAACCTCCAATTACAATCATGAATTTACAGCTTGACCTCCTGTGAAATCGACTATGTTGTCATTTTGTTCAGGGGAGACAACGCAAGTTAGAAACTCATCTATTGCAGTTCTTCAGTAAAAATTTCTCGAAGCCACTTTCTCCAGTTATAGCCAGATGAGCGCTACAGTGCCGTGGCACTATCTTTTGTTTCATTTGAGTTTTGGGTGCCCATATGTTTTCCGAAACAAAATTGACTCTAGATGCAGCCCTGATCCTACTTGACTAAAAAAAAAAACAGGCTGAGGGGTCCACGCACCTTTTAGGTGCTTGCCTGCAATTCATGTTATGCTCTTGCGAATGCAGAACGATCAAGGCATATATGTTCGAACCTGTTCTTCCATCTGTTCATCTATGCATCCGTTTGTCGCAATGTTGTTATAACAGCATCACACCAAAACTATTCAACAAGCACTAATGAAGTTTTGTGGAATACTCATCTGTTGATGAGATAATTAGATGTGACATGCAGGTACCATCATATGAACATTGGGTTGTTTTTTGTTTTTTTTTCAGTTTTAGGGACATTTTTTTTCGTGAAAAACCAGGTTTTCTCGTTTGGAAATGTGTAGAAAAAGTTGTGAACTGGGGATCCACAAAATCTTCAAAACTCTTGGAAGATATAATTTAAAATCCAAGGCCTAAGTTGCCAAGTGATCTAAGGCGCTTCACTGTTGACCGCTAGCCTCACACCGCTGAACTGGCATGGATTCAAGCCCAGCTGGTGCATGTGTGAAAGTTTGCCTGTTACTTGCCGACAGGTGGTGGTTCTCTCTGGCTCCCTCTACCAATCAAACTGGCTGTCACCATACGAGTGAAATAACCTTGAGTGTGACAATAAGCCAAATCACCCCCACCCCTCCAAGGCCTGGGAAAGCCTCGGAACAACAGAAAATGTGTTGATTATGGCCTAGAAAAGCGCCAAGAAAATACGGGAGGTGTAGAGTGGAAAATGATTGATGTGCCATCCATTGCATAAGATTGAAATACAAGGCTAGTTTGAGTCATATTTGGCAGACATTGTTGATATCACAAGGAACAACGGACATGATTTTATTATTCAATCATCATTAGATTCTTCATTTTTCTAGCTTCCTCAAAATGGCAATGTCCACTTGTCAGAGCTGTTGCATACTGCTGTCAGCGCGGTATAACACCTATTATGGATTGCCATGGAAAAATATGGCACTCAGGTACATTAGGTCTTCTTCATGTATGTGACTGACACAAACAGCATTATCTGTATAATGAGAAGAAAGGACAATGCAGCCAGTATCTAGAATAAACCAGTTCGCTCAACTATGTGGTAGGAGGGCACCTGCATGTTCCATCATGTTTAGCCATGATATCACACGCCTCTCCATTTGGTAACAGACGATTTTGATTGGCCGAGAGCCATGTGTACACAAGCTGCATGTTGTGTTTTCAGCTCAAAGCAATCAGCATACATCTGACAGTAATACATTGTATCTGATACCTGAAGAATGAATACAGTTGAATGATGAAATTTTGTGTAATATGGAGCAATAACAAGACCGCCGTCCTAATTCTGGCCATCTATTTGTTGCTGGACAAGCAGCCTCATGTAGAGATGATGTTGTATGTCGTGACTGACCTGATATTCTAACAAAGACACTGTCCTGTGTATGACCCTTCCACTCGAGCGGTGGATTCCTTGAATCAAGGATATCCTCCTACAGCCTCATTAATACCTATTGACTTTGATTCATCAGTTATTGGAAATCTGGCACGGCTTCCTTCACCTGCAGATTCTAATCCATATGTAGAGCGCTAATGTTGTTGATTGAGCAAATCTTTGTGTGCAAATATATCCTCAGCCGAAGCTTTAAAATTTTTTCTAAATTCCCCTGAAAAGTTCTGATGCATTTAATCCCTGTTCCCTATCAAATGGAAAAAAATGGGGAAAAAAACTTCAGGTTTTATTTAAATTGATCCAGCTATGAAAGTACTTAAATTGTCAAATAATAATTAAACTGTAATCTAATAGTAATCGGTCAAAATTATGTAATTAAAAGATTAATCTCTTAAACCATCTTCCTGATCTGTTCTGTGCATAATATTGGTTGTCTTATCTGTCATGTTTGTTGCATTGTGCTGAACATATATGCCATCCTAATGCAGGAAATAAATTGATGGCTCAAATACCTTTCTTGATTCTCATTTAATAACTTCCCCGTGCAGTTAAGCTACATACTTCGGAGAAAACGGCAGCATTATATAATTATAGTGACTCCTCTAAGGCAATTTCTGTAGCCAGATAAAGGGTTTATTTCGAACATTTTATCAGACCTTTCAAAAGTGTAAGCATTTCTAGATTCAGTCCGTGGTATGAAATGACTACATGTGCATGTATGGATTAGACAGGATTGTATTTGGATTAAATGTACTCAGACACTCCTTTGTGCTGTGAGGTACTGTGGTATTGATCGTCTGCATCACAGGGACTTACCTTCATTTTATCAAGCCAATTTCTTCGTTCCCACTCCGAACTTTCCTTGATATATCCGGCCCCCGTTATTGTTCACAAGAACTAATAAATAGACACAAGATGTCACTGACCGCGAAACCATTTGAATTTTGAAATGTAGGAGTGAGTGAGTGAATAGACTTTAATGTCGCTTTCAACAATATTTCAGCTATATCACGACGAACCAACTAAGCACCACCCAGCCCAGTTTTGAAATGTGTCATATAAGAGTGTCATTGATTGGCTGACCTATATATTGGGCCAATGCAAGCACCATATTAGGGGGAATGACGCCGCTACTTGATGATGTCACTCTACTCACAATCAACATGTAAGTTCTGATTGATTCGTCTTTCATTCGTAGGTGAAATTTACACGTCAGATTTTGAACACTGAAGGTAGTCGGATAAATCAAGGCAGGTTCGAAATGGGAACGTAGAAATTGGCTTGATAAAATAAAGATGCAGGGACCGGATTGGATGCAATTCATGTGGTGACATCATGGGGCATATTCTCTATTGCAGATCTTTGGCTCTTGACTAGTAGTACCATTATCGTACTGAGACCGTCACTTTTGAAAATTCTGTGATGAGCGCGATTTGCACTCGTCAATTTTTGCATTCCAAATGTCTGTATTTATGACTTTCACAAATGTTAAGTTGTTTAGCGTGGTGAGTAGTCTCAAAGAGTGTCACAATTTACAAAAAATTGTCATTAGATTTGTTGTTGTTGTAGTAACCGGTACTTGGGCCTCCCTGTGGTAATGCAAAAAATGAAAATCTCTTGATTTCATTTCTTTTCATCACAACTAGGCTCTTCAACAGGGCTCCTAGTTTAGTTTGAGGATCAAATCCTGGGACGAAGTACCTGGAAGATACCTTCTCCAGGCTCTGAAACTGTGTACCAAGCATTTTAGTCTAGACACCAAATCGGATCAAATATAAACAATTCAAACTTGAAGCTTTTTCATTGAGTGGCGTAACTTGATTGACAGGCTTGTTCATTTCAAACTGACTGTACTGCTTTGGCGACATGCACACTTTCACCACTTTACCGTGCACATGACTCCGCTGTCGATTTCGGTTCGGAGTTCTGGATTGGTTTAGTCCAAAGCGTCAAAGACTGAAAACGGTATCTTCCAGATATTCTGTTACAGGATTTGATACTCAAAAGTATTCTGTACTAATGTCATGCACAGCAAGTAGTACTGGGGGATAGTCGGCTGGGAGTGACCGTGTGCTGTACTGGCTGGGCTGATCAGTGTCCAGGGTAATAGGAACTGTGAGCACTCTCGTGTTCTGACACATGTAGGCACAGTCGTGATATGACTGAAACAAGATTGAAAACGACGTTAAACCTACTACTCACTCACTTAGTCTGCTGGAAACTTTATTACCATTTTTGCATATGGACGAACATTGTCATAAACTAGGTATGCTCATTGGCCAGCCATGGTCACATAACTAATCAAACATTCCGTTTGGCAGACCTATTTTTTTTGCGAATTACGTATCGGTAACCAGAAATTGTGAATAAATCTGCATGATTGATGAGAGGATTTTGTTATTTTCAATTAAAAGCTCAGCAATTTTTTGTCCAACTGTTTTTTTCTTCTTCTATGGAATCGATCGGTGTAATTTTTTGCTGCCCTCCATTAGTTTTTATACGCCCGCCAAAAAGGCGGACGTATTATGTGATGGCGGTTTCCGTCCGTCCGTCTGTCCGT
Organism: Hanleya hanleyi; assembly: GCA_036873755.1. Classification (NCBI taxonomy): domain Eukaryota; kingdom Metazoa; phylum Mollusca; class Polyplacophora; order Lepidopleurida; family Hanleyidae; genus Hanleya; species Hanleya hanleyi. The sequence goes on along the minus strand of JAVTVY010026385.1, from coordinate 12,120 downwards.
CCCCCGTGTCCGGTCTATATCTGGAACAGTTTTCTATTTACAGTTCCAATTTTTGGTGAGTGGATACCCTACGGAGAGACGATGTGTCGTGTACAAAAATGAAGGTCGCGGTCAGAGGTCAAAGGTCACTGGCCTGAAAAACAGGAAATCAGTGAAGTGTTCGTGTCCGGTCTATATCTCTGGTTTTCTATCCACAGTTGCAATTTTTTGTGAATGGATACATCAGGTGGAGACGATGTGTCGCGTACCGAAATTCAGGTCGAGGTCAGAGGTCAAAGGTCACTGTTGCCTAAAAATCAGGAAATCATTGATCATTGATAGTTTTCCATCTACAGTTCTAATTTTTGGCGAGTGGATGCCCTAGGGGAAACGATGTGTTGCATGCCAAATGTAGGTCGAGGTCAGAGGTCAAAGGTCAGTGTGAATGAAAAATCAGGAAATCGTAAATTTCTAATTTTTTGTGAGTGGATTCAATAGGGGGAAATGAAGTGTTGCATATCAAAATATAGGTCAAGGTCAAAGGTCATTGTGACCCAAAAATCAGGAAATTATTAAAAATAACATTTTTTTGTGTCAGTAGATACATTAGGGGGACTCAATGTGTCACATATTAAAATGTAGGTCAAGGTAAAATGTCAAGGTCACTGTGACCCCAAAATCGTGAAATGTGTCCATTGAGAAATTACGGGAGATGGTTTGTCATGTACCAAAATTTAGGTCAAGGTCACTGTGACTCCAGAATCAAGAAATCTTTGAAAAGTACTTTTTTTTTGTGTCAGTAGATACATTACGGGGACATGATGTGTCACATACCAAAATGTAGGTCAAGGCCGAATATCAAGGTCACGGTGACCCCCAAAATCATGAAATTCATAAAAATTGTGATTTTTTGTGTCCATTGATACATTGACGGAAGACGAGGTATCATGCACCATAGTTTAGGTCAAGGTCAAGGTCACTGTGACCCCAAAATCAGGAAATCATTAAGTCACATTTTCATATGCCTGTCGAAGACGAGGTCATGTAATGCGATGTTGCGTTCTGTCCATTCATCCATGCGATATCTCTAGTTTCAAGGTATGGAATGGTATCAGATACCTTACTCGCATGGCGAAGAGGAGACATACATCAATTTGTCAAATGTCAAGGTCACAGTCCCCCAGAATTGAATCAAGTTTAGCTGACTATATGTGTTAGGTTGGAATATTCAGAGTTCTCTCCCCTACATGTATATGGCATTTGTCCTGTGGAGTTGTCTCCCATGTTTGAAACAGCTACATTTAGTTAAACTGTTGTGAAATAGAAACCATACATTTACTAGTTTAACGTGGAGAGGGGTCCTTTATGAACTTCATACCCGTTTATCAACTCAAGAACAAAGGTTTACTTCATCACTTTCTTCTTCCTTCATGAAAAATTCTCTCGTCTGAAAGAAATCCATTTGCAGGAAAAGTACTATTTTCTTGTGTTTGACTATTGTCGATTTCATTGTGGGATATGTGAGCTCTCGGTTCTTGCTCCAAGGTCACCTAGTTTCCAAGAGTTAAGCTCATTTTAGTTTATCATTCAATTTTAGATGTGATATGTTACATTCTCAGAAGCACAAAATTGTAGACCTTTTTCCGGATTGCTAGCTACCAATTGGAATCAAGGCGATTAAACAACCTTGAAATTTGGACCAATGTAATTCCAGATATACGGGCGTATATTGAAGCCCTTTGGGCTCTTGTTAGTGGTGCAGAGGTACACATGCGCGATCTCTCCCATCAAAAATCAAAGACTGCGTTTAGGTTAGAAAGCTATGTGCACTGCAGTTTGACTGGGGCATTGTGATGAAAGTTTCTTTGGTGTGATTTATTGCGCGTTCACAGCCTACATAAAACTCATAAACAGAACCTGGAGGCCACCATTAAGTCTGCAGTGTATAGTAATAAACATGGTGTCTGTCAATACAGAGTTAGGTGGTGAATAGATGGCCAATAAATAATTTCTTGTAACAGCTGGATCAACTTGTGATAAATATATTATTATTAGTTATATATTGCCCTTGTGGGGTATTACTGAGACTTGGTTTCTCTTGGTATAATTTTCCGAGGCGCAGCCAATTCTCATCCCATATTAGCAAGGGTGACAAATATTGAATTTATCATATCTCACAGCATTTTCTGGTGCAGGCTGTTGTTATTTTTTACCTTGAACTTTATCTGCAACCATATTTTTTTATTAGACAACATTTTCTTCCAAGCGGTATCATTTGAAGGAGGGCTCAAATTACACTGGAGCACATGAACATTTGTCACTCAACATATTCTTAACGGGAGTTCTGCGAGTGTATGAACATTTATTTTAGATACATGTACCATTCCGTGAATGCAGAATAATTATGAATGTACTAATTTTACTTGATTTTGTTTTTCCTCAGTCAAAAGGAAAATTAATAGAAATATCTATCAGAATCTGCCCAGCAGTCGCAGCAACCAGCTCAGCCGAGGCAGGGTTGACATTATGGATAGGTCGAAAAGCTTGTGCTGTTGGGGGTGTACACATTTATTAGAGTGATTTCAGCTTTGGAGCAAGATCTGTTAACTTGAACCCATTTAAATTGTCGAACAATTTTTAATTTACATAAGTTTTGATTCTCGCATGCTCTGTATGAACAGGTACCTCTCTCTATCATCTATGTAAGATAGAGATGTCAATATCATTTTTCTTCCCCTTGCTCCATGCTGGCGGTGAAAACCTGGTCAGTGCTGGGGAGTGCCACACATGAGCCCTTGAGGCAAAGGTTATGCAAAATAATTTGACAAGCAAATTCCATATCTTATCAGCAGGTCGGATATACAATATCACACATTCATTAGACCTATCAGCCAATCAAAAGTCTGACATATAATCTTCTCTGAGATATGATTATTATTTTATTGATTAATTTACGGACAGCTACTGTATGTTAACACTCCCTGGCCTGAAAAGGGGGGGAGGGGGAGGGCACTTCCCCTTAAATTGATATCAAGAGAGCGAAAAAAGACTACTAGACAAATGAAATTTGAAGTATTGTGACCACTCCGCCAGTGTCTGCTACAGCAAAGCCAGAGGTAATTTAATTGTCTGGAATCTTCAATAAAACCCAGGATGGTGGTGAGTCACAGGGCTGTATGTACTTTGTGACCTAGAGTCCTACTGAACCCGAGATGCCATGTACTTATATACTGGACTGTAGGATACAGACAATGAATCAGAGAGATTCTCTGTTTCGAAGATCAATTGATGTTCCTGGAACATTGCCCCTAATTGTAACCTTCTAACCAAAAATCTCCCTGGCTACATGGTTGGTCTGGTCTGAAGCAGTCTGAGTTTTATTGCTGTCATGTAGTTTGGGGGAATTAGCAGGTAATGGGCCCCTGGCTGGTCAGTAATTTTTTTGATGAGCACTTGCAGACATTTTAGGGTGATCTATGTCTGCTCTTCTCTGTTGGAGGGGTGTTTTGGGGAGAGACTGTGAACTGTGTCAGAGATCTCCTGTCTAATAAGTCGCCAGCCTTGAGGTGACATAATATAGCGGATCTGTCCTGTAAATCACCAACCTGCTCACCACGCTGATACGCAGGCGCAAGCTGGCGAATTCTATCCCAGCAACACTCGCTCTCTAATACTGAAGACAGACAGATCTCAGTGCAGTCCAGATAGTCTGCTTACTCGAGACTCGAGATGACAAAATGAATCTGTAATGCTCCAACTTTTATTTTCTTTTATCATTTTGGTTTCGATATGTGTCTATTCGAGTGAGATAGGTGTTAATTTAATTCACAATACCAGTAACGTCACAGGACCGAAGTAGGGCTTGATATGATTTGAGTGTGTACCTTGTAGGAGGCATTGAGACATGTTTTTGCCAATTTCGAGGTTTCTATGTCACCTAATTAGGTCGGAAATTGGGTCATAAGGTAGGTCACATTGATCTTGAACCAATTAGGTCAGGTCCACTGACATTGACCTAATTAAGCACATTTCCATTGTCTTAGGAGGTATTAGGACATGTTTTTGCCAATTTAGAGGTTTATAGGTCACCTAAGTAGCTCAAATTTTCATCGAAAGTAGGTCAGCTCAGAACTTGCTGGTAACAGTCCCCTAGTGCACGTTCATGCAAAAAATCAAGGTTCTAATATAAACGGTTCTCCTTATTTTGCCGGGGGAAGGATTTGGATGGACTCGCTCATTACCGGACAATTTGCAAATGAGAGCCTTACTTCGTAAGAAAAAAGGATAACAGAAATGAGGCTCACTGATGAAACTACTGGCTGGACTCTGAAACTCTCAGGGTGTTGGGTCATAAAATAACCAAGGCACAGGGTCTGGTCCAATGTGAATGAATTTCTGAATGGATTATCTAATCACTGTTGGCAGTTTGCTAAAGCACAGGAAAACCAAGCTAGGCCATTCAAAGTTTTATTCAAATTCAGCTCTTTTGTCTGATCACTGTGGAATAGCAAATTTGCTGTTTCAGCTGATAAGCACTTTGCAAGACCGTAATGCAATGAATTGACATGGTCCAACTAAATCATCCAACCAAGTAAATGTATTTCAGTACTGAATAAAATGTGGTGAAAATTGAGCAATAAATAAAACTTGAAAGTTTGCTAACTTGGAATTGCAGATTTGCTGCTTCAATCAGTAAGCGCGCCTTGCAGAACTTTAATGCAAGGAATTGATCGGTATTCCAGCCAAATCATCGAACCGATTATATGTCCGTATTGACTGAAATATGGTGAAACTTAAGCAATAAGTAAAACTGGTTAAACTTTAGGTACTAATTGCTGTTAAACTTTAGGTACTAATTGCTGTGGTGTGCTTTTCTCTTATTCAACATGCAGCTTTCCAATCGTTAGAATCCTGCGTTCTGCTAGTATTGATCGATCTGTGATGTCAAGGTTGAGTGACTGTGTGGAAGTTGCCTGAAATCTGCACTGGAGCGCCGAAGCTACATGTAACTATTTGTCGGGTTAACAGTATGGCAAAAATGTGCTCAATCAATTGAATCACTTTAAGTTCGACTCCTCTCAGTCTGGGATCCAAGAATTCGGTCCTGAAAATGCTCTGTTATACTCGCACAGTATTTCAGTTGTACACATCCCAGGTCATGCGATTAACAAGTAATAATAATAATAATTTTTATTTACTGAGGGTGATGTACACAGTGTACTCAGTCAGCAGTAAATGCTGATCTTCCCTGAGGCCCTCTAAACACACACCCACACACAAACCAAGAAGCAACATACATCTTAAAGGATATGTCGCTGTGCACACCCCATGACTGTGCACACGCCATGACTGTGCACACCCCATGACCATGCACACCCCATGACTGTGCACACTTCATGACTGCACACCCCATGACTATATGCACACCCCATGACTGTGCACACCCCATGACTGTGCACACCCCATGACTATGCACACCCCATGACTGTGCACACTTCATGACTGTGCACACCCCATGACTATGCACACCCCATGACTATGCACACCCCATGACTGTGCACACCCCATGACTATGCACACCCCATGACTGTGGACACCCCATGACTGTGCACACCCCATGCCTGTGCACACCCCATGACTATGCACACCCCATGACTGTGCACACTTCATGACTGTGCACACCCCATGTCATGGAAAGAATTAAAGGCCTCAGCTCCTCAGACAGCTTGTCATAAGAGGATTGGGCACACATGAGGCTTCCAGGTGTAAAAAGGATTAAGACCCTTGATATAACTGAAATATAGTGGAACCGGATCAAGACAGGAAAATCTGGGATTTTAGACTACTTCAATTTGCATTAATACAAAAATCATTCCTGAAGGGGTAAATTACTATCCTCTACCCCAAATCTCACGCTGAAATATTGATTGAACCTATGTCTATGAATTAGCTTTCTAATTCTCCAAATACTAACGTTTCGGCAACCTATGGATTATCTCCTTCTATAACGAACCGCAAATTAAATCAATGGATTTACTCTGGTCATGTTACAGGTCAGTGTGCAGAGAGTCGTCACTTTCAACTATCCCTTGGGGAAATATTCGAGATTGGGAATAACTCGCATAAAGGGGATAAATATTTTTCATATAACCATCTTGAGTCATAGAAAAGATTTATGCTTGCCTTGATGCATATTTTGGTAACTTTAAAATTGGAAATATGCCAGTAATTATCAGCAATCAGCATTTGAAAATATTTTTCCTATCTTGACATATAGACAGAAATGAAATTTATTCACCTGTAGTTTTATGTGAGAAGCTAGACAGTCCATCCATTATCATTCTTATAAGAGAAACGGTTATCGAGTGTAGATACTAATATGTATTATGTCTGTTAAGAAAAAGTTCTGTTTGGCAGACTGATGAGAAATGTCACCCTGCTAAAATAGGTCTGAGACTATGTCCTAAAATATGTCATATTCTTTGACCTTCAACAGTGACTAGGAATCTTTGCAAATTCAGGGCCCACTGCCATTTTCAAATGTCTATGCAGGGTTGATATGCCGCCTGGAAATTCCTGGGAACTCCTGGAATTTGAATTCCATCCTGGAAAGTGCTTGAAACAAAGGTTTATATCCTGGAAACTCCTGGAAAATAACATTTTGTATTTCCAACGATCAACAGCTTATAAATATTCGTGTCAAATATTGTGTAATTTAGTGCTAGAAAACTCCTGGAAAATGATCTAATATATCAGCTTGAAAAACTCTTGGAATTTTTCTTGAATAGAATTGTATGAAGGCTATCTATGACTATCTCGAGCGTCTTCGAAGAGTGTGTAAAGTCTTGATCAGTTGGTGTGGTTGATTTGACCTTGCATTACAGCCTACTTGATGTTAGAGATGCAGATCGAAGTTTTCGTTTCCATTATTGGAGGGAGATTTAAGCCCGGTGCACACGAGAGCTAATTGCCTGTCAGCTCAGGGGCTAGCTCTCGTGTGGTTTTCAGCGCACATGGTGAGCAAAAGTTTCACGAAATTGATCTCAGTTCCCGCAGAACGTCTTCTTCAAGACCATTTTGAAGAGTCGTGCATATGAATCGCGTGAAAATAAGATACGATTCATTGGTCGGTCCAATAAAACTGCTGAGCTGTTGGGCTTGCGTTCGCCGCACACGCTGATGATTTGGCCTCGCGAGGTGAAATTATCAAACAAGTCTGATATTTTTCTCCCGGCCTCGCGAGGCCAAAAACTCACAAAAAATTGCCTGCACACGAGAGCTAGCCCCTGAGCTGACAGGCAATTGAGGCCGTTAGCTCAGCTGATAGCTCTCGCGTGCGCCGGGCTTGAGGTCTTCTTTTATTCTGAGTTTATAAATTCTGACTGTCTATCCTTAGAGGATCATCTGCAATATATATATATATGTTGGCTTCATCTTATTTGGTCTTCATATGTCAATAAACCAGTAACTGTGCCAGGAATATTTGTTTATTTTAACGCTTGCCTGGAGCTGTTAATTTCCACACTCCATCTCACAATCCCCTTTCATGAGGATACTATTGATTCAATTTATAAATAGCTTTTCTAATTTTCCCCCGGAAACCCTTTATCACCGTTTATCAGGAGAGGTCTGGATTCAGTGTTTAAGTGTTGACACCGTGGATAGCAACGGAATGGAAAACAACAGCTGTGATTGAGGCGAAAACAATAAGAGCAAAAATTTCCGGACTCGATGACCTTTTTTGTTTGCTTTTGCCCCATGTTTGGAAAGTTCTTCCAGTTTTTGCTGTTTCGATTCAAGGGAGATAATTTATATTGCCATCACATTGTGTACAAGATGAGAGACCACTTCAGATTTACATTTACAGATATGTTAACAAAACTGCACCTGGTTGATTCCCCAATAGGGAGTAGTTTAATTTAAGTGCTACCCTATTTCTTTTAATTATTCAGACGGCAAAACTTAACTTCAGGCTATTGTCTTGAGAAATTCTGCAAACATTCTACAAATTTCACTGGCTATATTTGCAGTTCTTGGGATAAATAACATATCCATACCACAGTATTTTGCCTCAGTTGACATAAAGATGGATTTTTTCTGCTTCTAAGTCTAAAATTGCTGTTCGAAAAATTAGAAGAATTAGGGTATGTACTTTTAAGGTGATAAACTTGTCAGGGTTTATCCGTCAACATTTCAAGCTATGCATGCTTCTGCATACACATATAACTTGATGATTTTTCTCTACCATGGCGGAAAGCAGTGCTCAGCCACCCCAAATACTCCACATGAGAGGTATCAAGGGGCGTCTTCAAATAAAACTTACAGCTGAATAGAAAAACACCACACTAACAGGCCATATCATTGGTGTTAAATATTCTCAACAATGAAGAAGAACAAAAATCGAGAAAAATCTCCTCTTTGACAAGCAGTGTTTAGGGGTTAATGTCTTGGGACTTGTTTTCAGTGGTTCAGCTATTCTAGCTAGCTAAAACCAGTAGGCTTCGGACTATCAAAAGTAAAATAGTTCAGATCCGTTAACCCCCTACACTTCATCCCTGCCGAAGACCACAATTTTTTGCGAATTTTTTTACCGTGACTGCGCTGCTTTCAATTGGCAGAGAAAAAGGCAAAATTATCACTTCGTTTGTACTGGACAGTACAATATTTTATGGTCTCTGGTCTCATAGCCGTCAAGAAGTTTACCAGCTTGTTGCGCTTAAGATAATCTACTTCCTGCCGAAAGAGGAACGTCTAGATTTAATTAGGGAATCAGCCAGGTACAGTTTTGTTAATACTGCCGAACGTGTAAATCTTTTGATGGTCTGATGCCAGTAGTTAAAGTGAAGAAGCCATAAGCTGAATCAGTAATGGGAGATAACTCTCAGGAGCAAACTCAATCTTTTGGCAAGCACTGCAGGTCTCGCTGATGTTATTGAGAAGACACATACAGCATGCATGTAGGTCCATAGCCGAAACATGTCATGAAACTTGCAAACCACAACTGCCCTGACCATATTGGAAATTACCTACATTGTACGTAAACTTTTTGTAACAGGACTCCTTGTGATTGAGGAGAGTGATGATCGCTCTCGCTTGTCCTCACCACTCCCCTAATCTTAATCGTAAGAAATGAGAAAAAGCTCTCCTTAAAAATATCAGAATTCTATGGTATCAGAATAAAATCACTCCCAGCCATTCATTTCTACATTCATTTTAAGGGCCGATGCACCTTCTAGGTGTCACCTCTTGTTAATCAAGTTCTAGAAATTGACTGGAGGAGCGTTCCTTTTGCTGTCATTTTCAAATATCAAGGTTGAACTATCCAGTGAATAATAGAAGACGATTGTAAGAAGTTTTTTTCGTCTTTGTTTACTACCAGTACTTGTGTAATTTCCGTACATATATTATATAAATATATATAATCATCATATATAACACCTTAAGGATTGTTTACTAGGAATCATAATTTCCTGCTGCCTTACAAAAATTGCCAAGATGAGAGAAACTAATATCCTGTTATTTTCCCTGTTTATTTTTTTTTTATTAACCTAACATGTTGATAAAGAGTATATATTTCTGGATATTTCTGATTGAATGTTCCTTGGGATTACAAAGTCATTTTGACAATAAAATTACTCTCACTTGAGCCACCTATATGGGCGGTTTTTTTCAATTTAGTAAAAAATGAGAAGAATTCAAATTATATCATTTTTCTCTGAAAAATGTCAATAAAACTGCTTTGTTCATCTAACCAACTGAAATTTGAATTCAAGTTCCTTGTACTGTACTCTTCTACAGGGAATTGTTCAACCATGGATGCCTGTAGCAAATTATTCCATCTCGATAATCGAGAAGACCCAATTAATTTATATGTCTCCGATGACAATTGTTTTTACTCCTTGGCCAAATTTGGTCTTGGGGTATTGTTGTCATCCTGTACGTCCATCTCAGATTTCTTGTTACCATAAAAAATTTCAAGAATGACTGCCTGGGAATAACAAACTTACATCACTATGCATATGATCACAAAGCAAAAGCATAAATCTCGGGCATTTTTCTCAACTAGAAGAAATACACGTCAGTTTACTGAGATCCAAACCCCTTTTGCATTTCATCTATGACTTTTAACTCCTCCGAATTCTGTTCTTGTCAAAACTTTCGTTACAAATTAGGTATAGTTTATTAACCTCAGTCTGCATTCCATTTCACATTTTTGTCTGGATCGCACCGCGTAGCGGTGTCGATCAGACTATGCTGCCACTCACGAAATATCTGAAAATGTGTACGTGCACTATATTGTGATGACCCTGTGTCAACCTGTAACAATCCGCCAGTGATTTTCACTCTGTGTTCGAGTCAAATCAGGGTATTAACTAGAAAATGAAGAAAAAACAGTCGTAATCGTTTCATGTTAACTCAGACCTCTCAACTTTAAAACTTCCCAAAGAGTGAGATTTAGCGACTATCCCAACACTTAAGGCGAGGGTGCAGGGGCCGCCTAGGCCCCGGAAGCTCTGGGGTTCTAGATGGCTGGAAACGCGTTTTGGGCAATTTTAGAGGAATAAAATCATAAATCACCAGTTAGTCTTTTACTCATTTTTTGTTATTGTTTTGTTTGTTTTTCTGATTGTTTTGCTGATGGAAGTAAGAATATTGCTTTATATTTGGAAGGCCTATATGATATTTGTCACCAATTATATTGCATAGGCCTTATACATGATGTTACATGATGTATATGTGATCAAAAAAATTAACCACCCACCTGGTATTATTTCATCTCCATCATTAAAATATTGGAAGCGTCATGCAAGTCCTGACCGCCTGTCAAACATTTTGACAGCCTGGTTCCCGATACTGCGTTGTGCGTATTATAGGGCCTGCGGGTGCCCGATATGACAGGAAGCCGATGAAACAGGTTTAGAGCGGGAACGTATCATATTTAGTCCATCAGGCTGTCAACCAGGCATAACAGTAAAGTATTAGAACCCCAAAAGAAGCATCAAATTGATCTACAAGTGTCACACAATATAGTACTGGACTGTACTGGATTATCTTGAACGCAAGAATGACGACGACGGTGATTCCCACTGGACAATGTCACATTCCTGTGCGCCGTGTGCGTCGGACACTGACAATTTTGAACAAAAGACTCGTGTTTTACAGATTTTTTTATTGAAGTGGCGAATGCGTGAGATTCATAGGTGGCTGCGTGAGAGCGTGAGATTGAAACCCAATGCGTGAGTCTCACGCCGAATGCGTGAGACTTGATAGGTCTGTTAACTAGAAATAAAAAGAAACATTAATTTGAGTGCATTTCATATTCATTTCTTCGCCCAGGATTGCTTGTATCCGTGGACTATTTTTTTGTTCTTTGCATTGTCTGGTTCGTCATCGTCGGTGAAGGATAGTTCCCATGGCCCACAATCAAGTAGCCTAGGCCAGGAAATTTGCGGCAAGTCCCTAAGATTACTTGGTGTTTATAGTTCGTAATTTGTTTGTTTGACAACAATAGCGTTGGAGAGACAATCTGTGCGAAAATCCCTGTTGTTGTTGCTGCACGATCATTACGTATTACGTTGTAAATCTTGTTCCGCTTTCGCTGGACAGGTTCCGGTTCTGGGATTATGAAGACCCCAGTTTTCAACACTTGTAGTCGCGTTCTTTTCCGTGAAGTCGGCGTTCTTTAGTATTTTAATGTGTATGCATACGGCATGGAATACATTTCCAGAGGAGATATGCGTCGAAGCAACAACAATAGTATTTACATTTTCTCCAGTGCAATGTATTCTGGGGGACTCTGCTCACCGAATATAATTTAGTTTGAAAAAGTTTGAACACCTGACCAACAACAAAACTTTTCGAAAGCGGAAACAACAGAATTTGTCCGGTACCGCTTTCGAAAAGTTTTGTTGTTGGTGGTATTCAAACTTTTTCAGACTAAAGTATATACGTAATGATCGTGCAGCAACAACAACAACAGGAATTTTCACACAAATTGTCTCTTCAACGCTATCGTTGTCAACAAACAAATTTACCATAAACACCATGCAGGTATATATAAGTAATCTTGGGGACTTAATGCAAACTCATGCAGCTCTTGTCAATATCTACACAGAACTATTAATAAAATCAGTTAATAAA
>JAVTVY010026384.1:0-10162 GCA_036873755.1 Hanleya hanleyi | reverse complement strand
ATACCCTTAATTTCAGAGCGGCACGCGGCTTCGTTTTTTTTATATGCTATTTCGAAATATTAAAAAATATGAAAAAAATATATTATGAAAACCGGTATAATTAATAAAGTTTTCGTCTAAACTGAGCCGCGCGCCACTCCAATTTTACTCTGTTTAGAAAGGCCACGAACGTAGCTACACCATACCCTTAATTTCAGGGCGGCGCGCGGCTTCGTTTTTTTTATATGCTATTTCGAAATATTAAAAATATGAAAAAAAATATTATGAAAATGGGTACAATTAATGAACTTTTCGTCTAAACTAAGCCGCGCGCCGCCCCAATTTTACTCTGTTTAGAGAGACCACGTACGTAGCAACACCATACCCTTAATTTCAGAGCGGCGTACGGCTTCGTTTTTTTTATATGCTATTTCGAAATATTAAAAAATATGAAAAAAATATATTATGAAAACCGGTATAATTAATAAACTTTTCGTCTAAACTAAGCCGCGCGCCACTCCAATTTTACTCTGTTTAGAAAGGCCACGAACGTAGCTACACCATACCCTTAATTTCAGAGCGGCGCGCGGCTTCGTTTTTTTATGTGCTATTTCGAAATATTAAAAAATATGAAAAAATATATTATGAAAAGGGGTATAATTAATTAACTTTTCGTCTAAACTAAGCCGCGCGCCGCTTCAATTTTACTCTGGTTAGAAAGACCGCGAAGGTAGCTACACCATAACCTTAATTTCAGAGCGGCGCGCGGCTTCGTTTTTATTATATACTATTTCGAAATATAAAAAAATATGAAAAAAATATGTTATGAAAAGGGGGACAATTAATGATCTTTTCGTCTAAACTAAGCCGCGCGCCGCCCCAATTTTACTCTGTTTAGAGAGACCAGGTACGTAGCTACACCATACCCTTAATTTCAGAGCGGCGCGCGGCTTCGTTTTTTTATATCTTATTTCGAATAATTTAAAAATATGAAAAAATATATCATGAAGAGGGGTATAATTATTGAGCTTTTCGTCTAAATTAAGCCGCGCGCCGCCCCAATTTTACTCTGTTTGGAGAGACCACGTACGTAGCTACACCATACCCTTAATTTCAGAGCGGCGCGCGGCTTCGTTTTTTTATATCTTATTTCGAATAATTTAAAAATATGAAAACATATATCATGAAGAGGGGTATAATTATTGAGCTTTTCGTCTAAATTAAGCCGCGCGCCGCCCCAATTTTACTCTGTTTAGAGAGACCACGTACGTAGCTACACCATACCCTTAATTTCAGAGCGGCGCGCGGCTTCGTTTTTTTTATATGCTATTTCGAAATATTAAAAAAGATGAAAAAATATATTATGAAAATGGGTATAATTAATGAACTTTTCGTCTAAACTAAGCCGCGCGCCGCTCCAATTTTACTCTGTTTAGAAAGACCACGAACGTAGCTACACCATGCCCTTAATTTCAGAGCGGCCGCGGCTTCGTTTTTTTTATATGCTATTTCGAAATATTAAAAAATATGAAGAAAAAAATTATGAAAAGGGGTACAATTAATGAACTTTTCGTCTAAACTAAGCCGCGCGCCGCCCCAATTTTACTCTGTTTAGAGAGACCACGTACGTAGCTACACCATACCCTTCATTTCAGAGCGGCGCGGCTTCGTTTTTTTATATGCTATTTCGAAATATTAAAAAATATGAAAAAAATATATTATGAAATGGGGTATAATTAATAAACTTTTCGTCTAAACTAAGCCGCGCGTCGCTCCAATTTTACTCTGTTTAGAAAGGCCACGAACGTAGCTACACCATACCCTTAATTTCAGAGCGGCGCGCGGCTTCGTTTTTTTATGTGCTATTTCGAAATATTAAAAAATATGAAAAAATATATTATGAAAAGTGGTATAATTAATGAAATTTTCGTCTAAACTAAGCCGCGCGCCGCTCCAATTTTACTCTGGTTAGAAAGACCACGAAGGTAGCTACACCATAACCTTAATTTCAGAGCGGCGCGCGGCTTCGTTTTTATTATATACTATTTCGAAATATAAAAGAATATGAAAAAAATATGTTATGAAAAGGGGTACAATTAATGAACTTTTCGTCTAAACTAAGCCGCGCGCCGCCCCAATTTTACTCTGTTTAGCGAGACCACGTACGTAGCTACACCATACCCTTAATTTCAGAGCGTCGCGCGGCTTCGTTTTTTTATATCTTATTTCGAATGATTTAAAAATATGAAAAAATGTATCATGAAGAGGGTATAATTATTGAGCTTTTCGTCTAAATTAAGCCGCGCGCCGCTCCAATTTTACTCTGTTTTGAAAGACCACGAAGGTAGCTACACCATACCCTTAATTTCAGAGCGGCGCGCGGCTTCGTTTTTTTTATATGCTATTTCGAAATATTAAGAAAGATGAAAAAAATATATTATGAAAAGGGGTATAATTAATGAACTTTTCGTCTAAACTAAGCCGTGCGCCGCCCCAATTTTACTCTGTCTAGAAAGGCCACGTACATAGCTACACCATACCCTTAATTTCAGAGCGGCGCGCGGCTTCGTTTTTTTATATCTTATTTCGAATGATTTAAAAATATGAAAAAATATATCATGAAGATGGGTATAATTATTGAGCTTTTCGTCTAAATTAAGCCGCGCGCCGCTCCAATTTTACTCTGTTTTGAAAGACCACGAAGGTAGCTACACCATACCCTTAATTTCAGAGCGACGCGCGGCTTGTTTTTTTTATATGCTATTTCGAAAGATTGAAAAATATGAAAAAAATATATGATGAAGAACGGTATAATTAACGAACTTTTCGTCTAAACTAAGCCGCGCGCCGCTCCAATTTTACTCTGTTTTGAAAGACCACGAACGTACCTACACCATGCCTTTAATTTCAGAGCGGCGCGCGGCTTCGTTTTTTTATATCTTATTTCGAAAGATTAAAAAATATGAAAAAATATATCATGAAGAGGGGTATAATTATTGAACTTTTCGTCTAAACTAAGCCGCGCGCCGCTTCAATTTTACTCTGTTTAGAAAGACCACGAAGGTAGCTACGCCAGTAGTATATATAGAGCAAAACGGGTATTTAGCGCCTCACTGCGCATGCGCGGAGTTAATTTTTGGGTTGCCATAGGGGGGGTTCGCATACGTGAGTTAATTTTTTTGAGATGTGAGTGGGTGGGTTCAAAATGGCGGACGTTGAAAGTCCGCCATTTTGAACCCACCCACTCACTCGGTTGCACTGATTGACCTGGGATGTGAGTGGGTGGGTTTAAAATGGCGGCTGAGGGTGTTGTGTGTGTAAAATAAGGGTCCGCCATTTTGAACCCACCCACTCACCGGGGTCTGTGAGTGGGTGGGTTCAAAATGGCGGCCGGTTATTTTCTCTGGGACGTTGAAAGTCCGCCATTTTGAACCCACCCACTCACTCGGGTGCACTGATTTGACCTGGGATGTGAGTGGGTGGGTTTAAAATGGTGGCTGAGGGTGTTGTGTGTGTAAAATAAGGGTCCGCCATTTTGAACCCACCCACTCACCGGGGTGATTGAGTGGGTGGGTTCAAAATGGTGGCCGGTTATTTTCTCTGGGACGTTGAAAGTCCGCCATTTTGAACCCACCCACTCACTCGGGTGCACTGATTTGACCTGGGATGTGAGTGGGTGGGTTTAAAATGGTGGCTGAGGGTGTTGTGTGTGTAAAATAAGGGTCTGCCATTTTGAACCCACCCACTCACGAGGAAAACGTATAAAAGCAGTCGATTTTTAGGGAAAGGGGTGTATTCAATTGCACTACTTTGTGGAGCACTCTGACTTACCTGACCTGACCAGCCAGCCTGCCTGTTTTCACCTCTAGTCTGCTTCACCTCTAGCCAGCCAGCCAGTCAGCCAGCCAGTCATCCAGTCAGCTTGCCTGTGTTGTATGGTTTGTGAACCTTTTACTTTTGCTTAGTGTTCATTTTTTTCCTTTTTTTAATAGTCAAATAGCTCCAAAAACGTTTATTTCCATTCTTGCGCATGCGCAGAATGCTGATAGTTCAACCCACACCAGTCCATCAGATGGCCCTTCATCTCACCTTCACATTGATACCTCACTCGGCTCGATCGGGCCACTAGGGGCTCTCCTAGCTTCAAAAAGGCTATTTTGCAGATAAATGTCAACATCGGGTGTACGAAGATTTTTTTATTTTTTTATTTTAGAGGTAGTGCGTCGAGTGAAGTATTAAATGGAAGCTGACGTGAAATGCTTCACATTGATACCTCACTCGACCCGATTGGACCACTAGGGGCTGCCCTAACTCCAAAAACGGCTATTTTGAAGATTGCGCATTCGCAGAATGCTTATAGTTCAACCTACACCAGTTCATCAGATGCTCCTTCACGTTACCTTCAATTTGATACCTCACTCGACCCGATTGGTCCATTAGGGACGCCTCTAACTCCAAAAAGGCTATTTTTCAAGATTCATATTTTTGATATCATCTTCGGGCATGCGCACAATTACCCTAATTCAAGCCCATACCCAGTCTATCAGATGCTCCTTCACGTCACCTTCAATTTAATACCTCACTCGACCCGATTGGTTCATTAGGGACGCCTCTAACTCCAAAAAAGGCTATTTTCATAGCCTTTGGACTTCGCGCATGCGCAGAAAAATCAAAATAGCCTTTATTGGAGTTAGGGCAGCCCCTTGTGGTGCAATCGGGTCGAGTGAGGTATCATTGTGAAGCATTTCACGTCAGCTTCCATTAGATACCTCACTCGACCCACTACCTCTAAAATAAAAAATCTTCATACACCGGATGTTGATATTTATTTTCAAAATAATCTTTTTTTGAGGTTGGAGACGCCCCTAATGGTCCAATCGGGTCGAGTGAAGTATCATTGTGAAGCATTTCACGTCAGCTTCAATATGATACCTGACTCGACCCTCTACCTGAAAATAAAATTTTGTTGACTTGACGTATGAAGATTTTTGTTTTCAAAAAAAAATTTTTGAAAAATTTTTTTTTGGGGAAAAAGGATGATGGGCATTCTGGTGTTAGTTGGTGTGCTTAGGAAAGAAGTTTTCTCTTCCGGTAAGATGGGTTGGCCCTGAAAAGGGCCGTTGATAGCGTGATACGACACACTTTAGGCGCGGAATATTCGCTTCACGCCTCCTACATGTTTTCTGCATATCGGACATTTTATTTTCAAATGGGTCTCGCTGGCATCAATGCATCGACACATCGCACCTTGACACGTCAGGGTTACCCAGCAATCCTTGCATAGGCAAAGATGTCCACAAGGTAACACGGCATACCAACTTTCCTCCTCCGCACAGATACTGCATCGTGTTTTTTTTCTCTTCGACACGGCGTTCTTTCTTGAGTATGGTAATTTGCGCTTCCATTCCATTTAGGGTTGTTTCCATCCCATCCAGCCCTCTCTGCATGACCATAATCTGTTCATTGAGTTGGATTATCTCGACTTGGTGGCGACAGGGTTGTGGTGTTTCTACCGCTGAAATTGTGGGAGTTTCGACAATGGTAGGAGGTCCGGCTGTAGGGTGTTCAGTCCTTATACTTTCAGTGTAGACAGGCGGTGTCATCGTGGTTGTTGTGGGAGGTCTATTAGAATTCAGCCAGGGCAGCTCGTCTTGTTCTCCACTTTCCGTCACATCACTGTCGTTTTCTTCCATTCTGTGTATGTCTTGGTCCTGTTGTTCACTCAGTCTTCGCAGCCGGCTACTTTCTTCTGTTCTTACTTCTTCCCGCAATTGTTGTGCGAGTGCTCCGGTACTGTTGATTAACGTGGATTCATCTTCAAGTACTCGTTGAAAACTGGAGATGATCATCAATTGACTTCCATCTTCTTCTTCTTCATGGGCAACGATTTCTCTGAGTTCTTCTGTCTGAGCAATTCTCGGGTCTCGAGTCGGATGATGTGTAAACAGAGGGGCACGTCGTCTTCGAAAACTCATGATGGTGTATTGGTGAATACATATCAAAATTATAGGCTTTTTATAGTCTAGTGGGGAGGTGAGTACAAAATGGCCGTGATGCACAGTCCTCCATTTTTAACCCACCCACTCACCGGCGTCAGTGCGTGCAAGATATAGGCTGACCCACTGTATAGTGATTGGGTGGGTTCAAAATGACGGCCAATCCACAGACGCCATTTTGAACCCACCCACTCACCCGTGTCAGGCAGTGCAAGAATCCCACTGTGCTGTGTATGTACCCCTTGTCCCAAAGCATTAAATTTCTTATGATTTTTTCGATAAAACCCATTAGTGCATAATAGTGCTGAAATAATGCCAACAGAAAACTCAGAGTCAATTTAAATATTTATTTGTATTGAGCAAATTACAAGAATTTCGAAGAGAAAAGAGCCGAAATAATGTCCGTCTGTCCTGGAAATCAGCTGATCAGCAATAAATCGACATCTCCGTGACCTTCAAGGAGATTTTGACATTAGGTTTTACCCGCTTTTATCACAAATCATTATAAAGAAATTGTCACACCCGGTGAACTCCTGAAACCCACATCCTACCTGAGAGATTGGTAAGATATTCCATTCATTCGTTACCGTTCCCGTGCAGTAGAATTTCATCCATCAGCTTTCACTGTTGTGGTGCCAAACACAAAAATTGACAAATTATACGGACTGCCACGATAAGCGTTCCGTACTGCACATGTCCGATAAAATCCCTCCAGTCGTTACAGAATGTTGATTCCACAAAACCTGTTCGGTGGCCTACATTATCGTTCAATCGCTGATCATAAAGGCTGCGTTCATTCTCACCAGAACTGTAGGCCCCTATACACTTCGAAATCTGTGAAAGAATATCAATTTTCACGTTTCCTGTCGGATATCACACAAATTGATGCGTCCGCTTGAACACAGCACACTCCCTCGATTTCAGTCTACGTGTGACATGCAGGCGATGCATGATGCAGATCACATTATTCATCTCAGCGGATACCGAAATGGAACAAAGTTCCGTTATACACTGCAACAGAGAATGTTCTCCCGCTCAGAAAACACAAAATGGCTACTGAACACCAAAATTTCCCGGATAATAAAGTCGTTCAAACCACAGCGCCATCTATACGCTTTGGTGCAAGGGAGACAACTCGGACTAGACCAATTCGAAGATCATGTCCGCTATATTTAGCCTGAATGGGTATAGGGGTGATCGGGTTTTTTTATGGCTTTTACTATGAGCTATGAGGTTGATCATCTAGAATACGATGGAAAAAAATTTGAAAGTACCGCGTAGGCTTGTATATAGATCCATATAGACCCATATACACTCATATACTGGGATATTAGTATGTATCAATCCATACGGGGTGGACATGTTGGAGCACTAGTGGCCCGATGGGGTAGAGTGAGGTCTTATTTTAAAGCTCTCGAGGAAATAAATAAATAAATAAATAAATAAATAAATAAATAATAAAAAAATCAAAAAAATCGGCGGAAGTAGTAGACAGAGGGAAAATTGGAAAGTATTGACCATGCCCCAGAATACTTCATATGCATATCACTGACCTTAAGGCCTATGTAAGATGTAATCTCATCACAGTTTAGTAGTATAAAGCGCAATTGACCTTGCCCCTTCCAAAGAAATAAAATCGGCTCTATTTTACAGGAGTATATACGCAGGTGACGTGGGTTGTGACGTCACTTCCGGGTTTTTCACTAAACACTACCTCCAAACATAGAAGAGTTGCAATGTTCAACCGCCGGGGTGTTTTCCCGCCCCAGCGCCCCGCAGCGCGCGCGCGCGCGCGTCATCCCGCGTCATCCCGCGTCATCCCCGGCAGTGCGCGCGCGGACGCGGGTCAAAAGGTCAAAGGGTCACCTCCAGGTCAGACGGTCCAATGTCCAATGAGACAATGTTGCGGCATCGCTATAGTCAGAGCTTGAGCACAAAAAAGGGGATTCTAGATGAACCTGGGAAAGATGGGCAGTTCCATTTGGACCAATCAGCGGTCGAGAAAAGAGCCAATCAGCGGTCGAGAAAAAGAACCAATCAGCGGTCGAACAATCAGCCAATCGAATTGGGGAGAAAAAGAACCAATCAGCGATCGAACAATCAGCTAATCGAATTGGGGTATTCACGGTGTGCTTTCGCTGACGTCCGCGCCTACATCTGGGTTCTGTACACCCGGGTACGTTTTTCTGGACATGGATGGTTACCTTTGGCTCCATTCTAGGCCACTGATTGGCTCATAGAACTTATAGTCATAATCTATACGTGTTGGACGAGCCTTCACTCACCGTATACACGTACCTCAATGAAATGCCCGCTCCAAACCTAGACCAAAAACACGTACTTGGTCTGTAGGCTGATTTCATTGGCTCTCTATTTTTTTACTATAGTGCTCTTGCATTCTTACCTTGATGGGTTACCTACACTGATAGTCATAATCGATACGTGTTGGACGAGCCTTCACTCACCGTATACACGTACCTCAATGAAATGCCCGCTCCAAACCTAGACCAAAAACACGTACTTGGTCTGTAGGCTGATTTCATTGGCTCTCTATTTTTTTACTATAGTGCTCTTGCATTCTTACCTTGATGGGTTACATTTTGGCCCCATCCTACACCACTGATTTCAGTTTGACTGAATCTCCACATTGGGCATTGATGCATTAGGAATAAAACACACAAGACAGGGTTTTTTGGTGAGATCTCTTTTTTTTTTTTTTTTTTTTTATTCAGTGAACAACAACAACGTGAGAACAACCACGTGAAAACTCAAGCCCAGGAACAAGGGGCTTGTCATTAACTGAACAGAACAAGGGGCTTGTCAACTGAAGCCCAGAACAAGGGGCTTGTCATTAACTGAAGCCCAGAACAGGGGTATAAGGTACATTGAAATAATTCAAGCCCAGAACGGGGCTTGCATTGAAATGATGGGCGGCCCAGTCATAGACGAGTACATCGCGGTCCTCGGCCTGGGGGTAGTCAACATCTGTACGATGGTAGATAAGGGTCTTCCCCGGCATCGATGGTACAGGTAAAACAAGCAATATTGTCCGCACACGCCACTGGTCAGGCTTAAACGTTTCACTGTTCCAACACCACGTCTCTGTGCCTTGATCCATGAAGTCTGTTAAATCGGGATGGAGAGGTGGCAGGCCGTACGGGTCAAAGTATTCGCCCCGCGCTTCTGTCAAGTACACGGCCACCCATTGTTCACCGGGCCGATCCATCGGGTCCGTGTTGAGAACGTATGCAGCAGGATACATACGGTCTAATGGGAACACATCTCGGGCGAACACCCCTTGAAAGTCCATACGTGTCTCTGGGTCATTCTCCAGCACGGTGGTTATCTGGTCTGTATCCATGTTAGGTGGAGAAGTCACACAGGACGTTGCGCGCCTTGTCCACTTGAATGATGTTGTCAAACTCGGCGCAGCAGATCACATTGACGGTGGTCGCCAGGGCTCGTGCAAAGTGGATTTCCAACCGTAAGTTGCCTTGCTTGGCCAGGGCCAGCTGATGGTCGTTCTCTAAGGTGGGGTCAGATCGAAACAGAACAACGTGTATCCGTTCGCGTAGTCCTCCCGACTGATCATATTCCCTTCGTCCTGGTTGATTTGACCGGTGGCTGTAAACAGGCTCTGATAGGCTCGAATGAAATTCCTGCGCCCAAAGTTCGGTGTTAATGCCGTGGCTGGGACCTGTTGTCCATCCACATGCAGGGCCACAAAATTGATGCCGAAATGTTTAAAGTCAAACGGATTCTCTGGGTAGGCTCCGCTGAAACTGGTATTTTCACACAGGCCAGGATCAATCGCTTGGGTAGTTCCCCCAGGAACAGGTTTTCTTTGTTGGCGCCCATATTTCCAGCAGGCACAGAGAACACTTTGGTTTGTATACGTCGGATAGGGTACTGGGCTGGTTTTGTTTCCAAGGCTTTCATGTGTCCCAATTGAACGGCTGGATTCGGTTTCACTTTTCGGACATACAGGACCGCGTCTTCGATGACAATCTTATAGTCAGCTACATGCGCCTCTACGTTAGTGGCCATCAAGGCGAAGGTCGGAGGCGCCCGTATCAGTCGGATTTGATGGGGATCTTGTTCAAGAGGTACCGGTCTTGCATGAACATGTCTGCGTGCAGTCGACCTATGAGATCCACCGCGACGCCGTTCGCGGTCAAAGCCTTCCG